>OZ020516.1:22997821-23194015 GCA_963971425.1 Bryoerythrophyllum caledonicum | reverse complement strand
CTTTTTCTTTTTCAACAACAATATATGGTGAAAACCTTCTAATTGACCGTTCGGATTATCATTTGACTACGTACTTAGTTCACAAAAGAATAAAACGTGAAATGGCAATTTTTGAACCTCCACTCCTTGCACACTTGTTTTGAATATGCTACACTCCTTTTTTACCTCTAAAAATTGGTGTGTTGGGAAATAACATCATGCTTAAGACAATGGTAAAAGATTTAGACCTTGTACAATGCAAAAACTTGATACAAAATGAAGTCAAAGTCAGCTGATCTACTCAACGCAGGGATGAAAATGAACCATTGTTTTGACTTTAAACACTAAAATCTATCAATCCGTGCGGTGGATCGGAACCAAAATTTGATGGCATGTTCATGTGGAAGTCTTTTTTAAGATCTTACGGTTGAAAATCCAAAATTCACTTTAAAATGTGATTTTCATGTCTCTTTTTGACAGTGGCAGTTTTGGACTGGTTTTAGAGCGAATTAGGTCGTGGTCCTTTAGGGGTTGAGAAAGTATATAAATATGTGCTTCCACGAGCACAATGGAATATCCGCGTGAATGCGCACAAAATCTTCCCGACATTCTTCCGACCATTAATGCACGTGACTGGATCTCCAGACCTGGATTGCACGTGCAAAGTCAACCGTCCCAGAAAAGGAAGTGGAGTACAAGGGAAGGAGGATGAGAGGGGAGAGAGTTGGAAGGGGAGGGGGCTCAAGGAAGTGGAGGAGCGAAGGGGGAGGGCGACCGATCGGGGTCCCCCGCGGAAGACCTCGGCCGTCCGATCCGACGGCCGCGGACGGACTCTGCGGCCGGATCCGATCGGACGGCCGAGACAGATCCGACGGCCGTGGCTGCGGACGGCCGCGACCCATCGGACGGTCGCGACCGATCGGACGGCCACGACCGTCCGTGGCGGCATCGTGGCCGTCCGATCGGGCGATACGCCCGAGGCCGTCCGCCATCGGACGGCTCGGACGATTCGCCGACCGTCCGCCGAGGCCGTCCGCCACTCGCGGACGGCATAAAAGGCGGACGGCCGACCTTTCTCCCACACTCTAGTGGGCGAGCTGGTCGCTTTGGCATATTCTGCCGAATCGCTTGCGCCCCCTCGAGTGGTGGGAGATTTAATATTTTTTAATTCGTTTAACCCCTTAACGACCAGGATCTCCTTCGGGTGGATTCCTTGATTTTGGTACAGGTTCCTAAAATTCGATAACCACTCAATTTTCTCTGAAATTTTTAATCTACATTGCCTTTGATAAGAGCTTCGTGGACATATTTTTATTTTATTTTTTTGGATTTCTGGTTTGAAAGTTAGTATCACTTATAGTTTTTGAGGGAAATTGTCAAGGAACTTTAGGGGTTAATTCCCATTCATTCTTTTAATTGTTTGTTCTAGTTAGGGAAGATACCAAGGTCCAACCGGCCCGTTGCTCCAAAGGGCAAAGCGCCCGAAATGGATTGGAACGCAACGGACGATCCAGATGTTGTTGCGGAGTTCGGATGGCAGGACGAGGAAGAGAGGTTGTGGACTTGCACCATGTGCAAGAGGTACGTGAAGATGAAGCACCTCATGAAGTTGTGTCTTGAGATATTTGTTCAAGAATAAAACCGGAACCTTAATGGGGGTATCCTCTTTAGGAGGCCAATATTCTTTTTGGAAGTGGTATGGGGTAGCATGTGGATGTTCGTACAAGTCTTTGGCATTTTCATGCGTTTTTTTGAGGACCTCTTTCCCAAGTTCTATAGATGCAAGTTCGTTTCCATCGATATTTGCTTGAGCAGAACTTTGTGAAGGATTGTTATATGTGTTTAGTTTTGTAACATGTGGATCAACGACATTAAAATGGTTTGGTCGAGATGGCTATTGTAGAGGATAGGGTTTGTTATTTGGATGTTTAGTAGATAAAGTGCATTGATACAGTCAGTGAATATGGGTGCGGGTTAGTTGTTGTACTCTGTTGTGATGATTTGTCATGTTTTGTGTATGGGCATAAGTTATGCTCTAAGGATATTTTAGTGTGTGGAAATTACTCTATAGAGTACACGAAATGGTATACCAAATACATTATACAATATCAATGAATACAACAAAATCTTCCTACAAGCATTTTTGCTATTCATATTTGAATGCCTCTACAATTTAATGTATGCATGTTTGTATTAATGATTGCATATACTTCATTGCTTTACATTGTTATGATTCTAGATGTCCGAGTAAATATGTTGTAGCAATCTACCTACGGAGTTAGGCATTGAACTTCCTTAAAATGCTTTATAAACACACAGAAGAATGTGGTTTTTGGAAAACCTCCTACACAATTTATTTTTTCTACTAAATATAACCCTACTTAGAGAGCCGATATCCACTATTAATATAATGTGGCCAAATTACAATTTCCGCCACTGCGGATGAAAATAGTCAGAGGATGGAAAAGTAGTCTTTGGTTGAGAAAACAATCTCTGGACGAAAAACAGTCTTCAGAAGCTACGTGGGCCAGGCGCACAAGTATGTGCACACATGCGCACTTTAATGAAAATCGTCCGCGAATGACTATGGCAAAGTGTTAAGAATCATCACGAACACTATTAAGAAACACTTAACCCTTAAACGTCAGAGCCAGCCCGAGGGGCTTGGTTTCTACAGAATCTTCTCTGTAGCTCTTCATGTACTCAACTTTTCACATATTTGATATCATTCTAATCACCTTCTTTTGATGCATTCACGAAGTGAAATTTTACAATTCAAATCACAATTTGTATGAGTGATTTGTGCTTTGAAAGGATTGTGGTAGGTAGGTTGATAACCTTTAGGAGGGTGCAAGCTCATCATTGATTGGTTTATTCATGATGCCCAAGTTCAAAAAGTGCACTATTCATTGATGTCCAAGTACAGAAGATGCCGTGATCCAATTTCGGGCTGCCCGCCCAGGCCATGAAATGTCGTTTAAGGGTTAACGTTTGTAACCCGCTCCTTCTCTACTCTTTCTGTTTATAAAAAGTAATTTTGAAATGAATGTTTTTCCTAATATTAAATAATATAGAGAATTCATTAAAGCGGTTGTTATAATGCGTTGCAAAACAAGCGCGAACCACTACCAAACTTCTATAGATGCAAATTAGCGGTTGGCGCTTGCTTTGAAACGCATTAGTCCAACCATTGTAACGAATTAAAATATTATAATGAGGTTTTCAAAATTTCATCTGCAGTCTACTTTTCATCCGCTGCGAATGTTTTCATCCGCTGCAAACATTTAAACCGGACTCTGATTTTCCTCTGCCTGGTGATTTTTCATCCGCAGTTTTTTTTCCATCCGCTGCTTGTTTTTAATTCGTTGCGCTGTTTTTCATCCGCTGCGGAAATTTCCATCCGCTGCGGGATTTTTCTTCCGCCACATAGAATTTCATCCATAGTGGATGAAACTGTTTTTTTGGCAGAATTAACATAACAGCGACTTAATAACTTCCAAATTTTTTTTTTTTTTTCAATTCCGACTTCGGATTTGGGCTTTTTAGGTGCGTTTTCATCTGGTATGTAAGCAAAAAAATTGTTACAAAAGTTTTGAAAATTTGACATTTTGGAGTGTACTTAAAAATAACATTGTAGGGACTAAACTTTGGATGTAGATTATGGCTAGAGAATATGTTCATCACATTCGATCTCATGCATGTTTTTTGTGTGTTAGTGATGGTTGTGTTTTCAAATTTGTTATATATGGCGATATTCATTTACAAGACATGTAAGGTGTCTCGTTTGAAATCTCATTTGAAACAATAATATGATGACGGACACGGAAAGAATACAATTGGATGGAAGGGGACGTCGTCAAAGCGTGCATGAACCCTAAACATGCAAAGTTTGAATCAAACTTTTAACTTTTCTATGCATCTAATTCAGGTGTAAATATTTAGAAGAATGTACATGACAATGTCATGGAAAACCTTATGAGAAACGATGTATTTCACCGTTCCCTTGAAAAAACAAGTCTTCTCTTTATTGAAATTCTTAAAAATAGCATACGTACCCAAGTGAAACATTTTCACACATTGTCACTCATTGTCGGGCGAGGTACCAAAAGATCTTATGAATTTTCACATAAAACCTACATATCTTTGTATTTCTTACATTTTATTTTCTCTACATTAATATGTGGTGTAAACCTTCTTATTGACCATTCGGATTAGTAATTCAAAACACATGAAGTTCACAAGAAAAAGAAGTTTGAATTGGCAAAGTTTGAACCTCCACTACTTCCATGGTTGTTTTGAATACGCTACACCTGTCCTCTACCTCAAGAAATTGTTGTCTAAGGAACTACCATCATGTTTAAGGTAGTGGATTTAGACCTTGCCTAGTTCAAAATTTTGACGCCAGGTAAAGTCAAAGTCTGCGGATCCACTAAACGCAGTGAAGACCCTAAACCATTTGCTTCACTTCACACACTATAATCTTTCAATATGTGCAGTCAAAGTTTCTGAAATTTTGTAAACATATTTTTTAATAAGTCTTAATTGAGTTCCAACGGTCACAACTAGAAATCAAACTTTTGGTTTCCTTCTATGGTCATTGCACTAGAATCCAACAACTTTGAAATGTTTCCGGATCATAACTGCCACGATATTTTTGGGGATATAGGAGACATGTTGTATGAGTAGGGAGTCGGGCATGAGGAGGCGTTTCAAATGGGGGTAATTCCTATAAATGCTAAATTGTATTCAAGAAACATAAAATGGTTGAGGTTATGTATGATTTTGTGCCATGGGCACTATGATCTATCCGAAAAGTTCGAACCCAAACTCATAAAATTTGATATACGTCTTCTCTACATAAAACCTAGAGATCATCATATTTTACACATTTTGCTTTTTCAACAACATGTACTGAACACATGAAAACCTTCCTAAACCTGGGTTTGGATTATCATTTGAAATCTTATTCAGTTTACTAAAAAATAAAACATGGAATGGCAATATTAAACTCCAGTATTCGCTCACTTGATTTGAATATGCTACAGTTCTTTTCTACCTCTAAAAATTGGTGTGTAGGGAAATCTCATCATAAGGTTGGATTAGGATATTTTGAGGTAATTTTAACAGAAATTCTGAAATACAAGAATTTTGAAATAGAACACATTGATAAGTTAAAAAATCGGAACTATGCCACAACCTAAACCATATAAAATTCAAAAAATGTCGCTCTTTGCACGGCTATATGAAATAAGATTTTTTTACTTCTTGTGCCCAAATTATAAAGGCATGTAATACATATTAATCTAAGACTATTGCTATAGTCACTTCAAAATGTGCATGCTATCTAGTATAGTCTAATAATGCCGAAAGGAATAAAGTAAAACCTATGTATTACTAATACGTTGACCGATAATGCTCATGAGGCGTGGGCCAGTTGTATGTGTCGCTGAAGCGTGTAATGATATGAAACAATCCTCCAGCGCTTTCTCGGTTTTCGTTGCAGACTCTCTCCATGTACATATAAAATGTATCCGCAAATTCTTGATTTGAGAATACTACGGAACTCCGAGATTCCCGTTGCAGATTCTCGTAGTCTATGGACATTGTCCGCCCGTTGATTCGTTGCGCTATTCGGGCCGTAGCGAACTCCTCCGAAGCCATTGATAACTTCGGAATCATTTGCACATCCGCATCTGGTTTGTGCAAGTACGCAACCCGCGGATCGACCCACCATCGCCTTCGCAGAGTCTCGGCCATGTCTTCACGCTTTGTGAACGTATAAAGAGACTGCATTGGTTTGTTAACCTTCGTGGTCATGCCCCAATCGCATACTCCAATATACACTCGCGATTCATCTGGAGGGAAGTGGAGGAGGATATTGTCCGGAGACAAGTCATTGTGGAGATTATTGCTGTTGTGGACCTCGTTCATGATGCGCAACAACGCCCACGCAAGCTCGGTCTGTTTTTTGCGAAAACGAACCAACTGTTGAACTCGAATAATCTCATCATCGGGGAATCTCCCATAGTTCAAATGTGTGATGACATCGTCACCAAACTCGATATCCCGGTTCAACATCTCTCGAACTGTCCCGCCATTCCACCAATACGCATAGCCTTCGTATTTGTCCGGATGAATGGCCACGAAACGGATGACACCCGGATGTGGAATCCTCACCGCCATCGACTCATTCTGATGCTCAACTTTTGCCAAATCCGGCCGTGTCTCCGATTGGTTGGACAACTTGGCGGCAAATTCCCAGAATGGTTCAATGCCCGGAGCACCCTCAATGCGGACTTTGCGAATGGTGGCGTATCCACCTCTCCTGTTCGCATTGTCCATTCGTATAACCGCGGCTGTTGGCGGAATGGCAATGAGATGAGCTTTACGCAACAGGTCTTCTTGGTGCCCCTCTATCGAATTCCACCATCCCACGGAGCCACGCCGGTTTCGATTCTTGGCGAATGGCTTCATCTGGGCCACAAACAAATCCGCCTTCAACAGCACGTCGTTGAAAACTTCATCCGCCGCGCGATTGAACCTCCCAAAGTGAATCGTGCACTCTGGCATCCAAGAACTTCAAAAACCCGCGCTCCTGGATCTCCGTATTCCACATCGGGGCTTGAAGCGCGTCCATCATGTGCTGCCGCATGTCCGTCCGGAACTTCTCGGGGCCTTCATCTCTATATCTGACGTACTTGCTCTCCAATGATCGAATAGAATTTTCCTCATAGAATCTGACGGTCAGTTCTATGAGGAAATTCTTGCAAGCCTCAGATGGAACGTCGTGGATTGGATAAAGCTTCACTCCGAAGTCCGCAACCTTCTGCTTCTTCTTGTCCTTCGGCATCTTCTTGACCCCGCCGCCGTTCGAAGTTTCAATAAAAAACTTTTTAGAAGAAGTTTTTAAAAAAACTTCAAGAAAAAAACTAGATGGGAAGAAGTTCTAAAAAAAACTAAGAGAAAAAACTTCTCACAACAAGTTTTAAAAAAAAGTTCAAGAAAAAAACTAGTTTGGAACAAATTAAAAAAAAAAACCTATGAGAAAAATCTTCTAAGAGCAAGTTTTAAGAAAAACTTGAAGAGAAAAACTAGTTTGGAACAAGTTCTATAAAAAAACTATGAAAAAAGCATTTTACGAACAAGTTTTTAAAAAAACTTAAAAAAAACCGCAAAAACTCCCCCCCAAATGTGAATCACTTTCTCCCTCCCAAAGATGAGGAGCCAATGGATGGAAAAATGCCAGCCAAAGCCACTCCGCATCCACTCAAAAATATATTTTAATTTTCGAGAGGGGAAGGAAAAAGTGAGAGAGAGAGGTTGGCGGACGGCCTTTTATAGGGTGGCGGACGGCCATGAGGCCGACCGCCACTACGGCCGTCCGATCGGACGGCCGATGGACCGGTCGCACGGCCGTCCAATCGGCCGTCCGATCGGGCGGCCGTCCGCGGATCGGACGGCCGTCCGCCCGATCGGACGGCCCTAAAGCCGTCGGCCTAATCGGACGGCCGTCGTGCGCCCCCGCGATCAAATCGGGGCCGTACGATCTGTCCATCGGCCGTCCGATCACGCGGACGGCCGAGGTGCCGTCCGATCTCTCCGACGGCGGGGTCCGGTCGGACGACGCGACGCATTTCGACGGCTGAGATCTCGCCGCGTCGCACTTCGTCGAATCTGACGGTCCAGAAAACTTACTACGGCCTTCGGTAAATGCATTTTACCCCCCCCCGGACGCTGCGTCCGACGTGACGTCCTCGTCCTAGGACGCCCTAGGACGCTCTCAGACCCCCAAGGACGTCGGATTGGTAACCCTGGGCACAACCAACGGTGCATCTACTGGACTCGATCCAGTAACCCTAGACGTCGACGCTGGAATTACAGTGGCAGACTTCTCGGATGGATCAGTCGTCCCCTCCAACTCGGCACTGTTCGAAGGCAACCCCCCTACGCTCTCGATGTCGTCCCTTTCGATGCGCTGCCGCTTGAAACCTACACCGCCTTCACCTTCGGCTGGGATAACATGCACAACTGGAAGAATACTGTTCAAACTCTCCAACTTCACGTTGATACGGCAACTATCTTCTATATCCCAGAATTGGAACTTCCGAGGCAAAATCCCCACACACTCCAACCTCTCCCGAAGACTGCTGTAAGAAGCACCATGGTCAGCTCTAACGGGTCCAATCCACCTAGGTTCTGCATCTTTGTGGTCAAGAGCGTAGATCTTGATCCTTATTGCCATGCCAACCTCAGAGGGAATGTACCGTAAACCTTGAACTCTTTCACAGAAACGCAAGCCCCGTCAGTTGGAAACCCTAAACACTAAACCCAAAAACGTGCACACGCACCGACAAAAAGGAGTAGTCACAGAGAGCAATAAACAAAAGCATAACAGAAAATGAAACCCTAACTCCAGTGACCTCCCCGAGAGTAAACCTGGTCGCAGGAGCTTACCCGCAATAGAAATAGAGTCATGAAACCCTAAACCGCAAACAACCCACGAGGCGCAAGAACATCGATTGAGAAGCAACTAGAACTATGTCTCTCCACCCTCACAACACGCGCACAACGACCGCCGCAACGTCGGAGTTCCAAAAATCAACCAACCTCCAAACCCTAACCGAGCTCCAAACCCTAAACGGCGGGGAAGAAGAGGAAAGCTACGAGAAGATGAAGAAGCTCAACGGCCAAGAAGAACCTCAAGACCCTGCCATCTGGATATCATCCAACATTTTTGGACAGAAGGTGCACTCTTTTCATCCATAAGTTGAATTCAAGATCTTCAAATTGAATCTATTAATACTTGCATTTTTTAAATTATTTTTGCATGCCATATATTACTTCTAAAAAAAAAAAAGTGGAGTTATTTTACGCTATCATTTGTTTCTTCTAAGATGTAAACTTCCAATTAATTCATGTTATCTTACATTAAAAAAATATATAAATTTTATCTTGAAAGAATTAAAACCCCCATATCTTTGAACTCAGGTACTTTCTAAGTTGACGCACAGTGCCCCCCCCCGAGCAAATTTTACAACCTAATCCCTGTTGGATTTCATGCAAATTGAGTATTAACACCTCCAGAGTCTTATTTAGGGTCTAGTGGGTACTAAAGGGTTTATATCTATTATGGATCATAATCCTTACTTTTCATTTGCACATATAGATGGTGCCTAGTGGCAGAATTGGATTAATATAACAGACCATCAAACCTTGGAAAAGCCATTTTTGAACATTTCGTCTTTTACCCTTGTAAGACAATTTGTACATGTGGGGCACAAATCAAGTTTGAACAGGTCTCTAATAATATATTTTTGAAGATAAATTTTTGAAAATTTATAGAGGATGGGAATCTACTCTGTATTATAAAAGAGCAAGGCCAATAACCAGACCAATATCTACGCATCCCAAAATGCACCACGCGATATTCGAGTCACTTTTACTTCATATACATATGAAATTTGGGTACCTATACAGTGGGCATATGTTTACTTTATTGAAGATTATCACAGGCCTGTTGACGACTACAAGGGTTCACTAATACGGGTAACTTTACATGGTTATTTTTGTTTATTTTTTTGGACTTATAAGGAAAAGTTGAAACGTTAGGGTGCTTAAACATCAAAAGTTGAAGTTTTAGGCAGGTCTTAAAGGTACTATAGAGATGAATATTAATATTGTAAAGATGAATATTAATATTGTAAAGATTAATAGTAATACTATAAAGATGAATAGTGCACTTATTTGAGTTGATTATGAGTCAAGGAAAGCTCTTGGCAATCCTCATTATTTTTATAAAAGAATCTTTAGAAATTAAGGATTTTACAGTTTTTTCTATAAAAAAATCTTTTAATAGAATAAAATACAATGATTCTATTGACCATTTGGATTTTAGACCCAACAAAAAAAAATTTATTCAAATTACAAAATTTCTCTTTGTTTTACCTAATGTTAAGACATTGCACACCAAAAATCACAAGAAATGGAGGTGTTCTTGATAATATACATGGGCTTGCAATGATTAGGAAATTTATCCAAAGTAGCCATTGGTGTGATTTGTGTGAAACATAGTCTCAATCCTTTAGGGATTAAGGAATTAACTCCTAAACGTCAGAAGGTGGTACTAGTGGACCCTTTATTCTACATGTATGCCGTGTCGTTTGAATATGATAAGGTTTACATCCGGCTTTATTTTTTTTCAATCCAATGCCATAAAAAAAAAATAACACGTGGTTATACACCCTTTGTCGTGTAAAGAAAGATCAATAACCACAACACACTGAGAGTCCTAACCTACGTCAAATAAACAAAAAAACATACACTAAAACATGTATACATAGTGCACCATCACGAAATAACTAGTGAATCACGAGAGTAGTCAAGCGTCTTACACTCCACAAATGGTGAAGCAACGAGTGCAAGTAGTATAAGAGAATGCATGGCCTTTACTAATGATAAACAATCACTAAAAAACAAAGGTTATCACTAAACACTCTCTAACTCACTCACAAAGTTTGACTTGACAAAGACGTCAAGTCAAGGACGTGTGCGGCGCTATACGCACACACACAACCCTAAGTAGATAAAAATCATCCACAAATGAATGTGGTGCGCCGCCGTACGTCCCTAAATCCATAGATTAGTACCAAACTAATCTACGCTAAAATACTATAATGCGGAAAGGGCCTCGACGCCACATTCCATGACAGTTGCCGTATAAAGAAAGATTGATAACTACAAAAAACATACACTAAAACAAGTATACGTAATATACTCTCAAGTGCCCCTCCTGGAGGATCTAGAGACCCTCTATCCAGCTAGGACCAAACAACACTATCAAGATTAAATGCCACGGTGATGTCGCTGCAATAACTCTACGCATCCAATTGAAATATCGGCCATCGTAGCGTCGCCAAATCAATAAGCATATGAAAAATAAACAAAGAGAGGGTAGGCCGGGTGCAATGTAAGCCCCATCTTTAATCGCCTTAGGGAACTTTGTTGCCAATTCCTTGATCAATATTCACGTTGCATATATTAGATATTAGAGTTGCTCGTTGTTATTATGATATTGTAAATAGTTGAGGTAGATTTAGAAAGGAAAATAAAAGGGAGAAAATAGAGAGATGTAAAACAAACTTAAAGTAGTCCCATATGTATTGACAAAGGTTTTTAGCAATTGGTTCTATAAGTGAAGGCCTTTGAAAGAAGGCAATATCTCACTCAAAACATTGTTTGTAATACCTTGTGTATTTAATTTGTTTGTACAATCATTTCTCTACTTCTTTTGAACCTCAATAGGTTATAGGCCTACTCATGTGAGTTACATGTGTAGAGTTTTAATGCAAATTGGTTAGGAGGAGATCTTGGTAGTCTTTGAATGTTGGAGGTGCACAAGATCCAATTTGGAGCACTAGAGGTGTACAAGAGTTGACTCAAGGTTGTTGGCAAATTGGAGGTGCATAAGGTTCAATTTGAAGCATTGGAGGTGCACAAGTATTGAATGAAGGCCATTGGAAGCATTGGAGGTGATTGAAATCGATCCAAGGAGTTTCTAGGAGCATTGGAGGTGATTGAAGATGACCCAAGGAGTTTCTAGGAGCATTGGAGGTGCACATTCAAAGGTGTCGACTTTGTACGTGTTTACATTTTCACTCTTGTACTTTAGGACTTCGTCCATACACATAGTACACAATCCATATGGGTAGCCTTGAAATTTGATTGTTCTAGGTGTGTGTGTGCACGTTGCCCATACACATAATACATAACCCGCATGGGTAGCCCTGAATTGAGTGTTCTAAGAGTGTGTGCACGTCGCCCATACACATAATACGTAATCCGTATGGGTAGCCCTGAAATTTGAGTGTTGTAGGTGCATAAGTGCACATTGGAGCCTAAAAATGGCTCATTTGAGTGATTGAGGTGCACTAGTGCACATTGGAAGTTAGAAGTTAGTGTTGGAGTGCAAATATGACAACATATGATGGCGAAAGTCATTGACAAGTTCAAAGGTGAGAATTTCAATCTTTGGAAGTTCAAGATGGAGATGGTGTTGGCATCCATGGACCTTTGAGAGATTGTGGATGACTCCAAGGATCCTCCATGCAAAGACGATGATCCAAAGATGAAGAAGGACTTTAATTGGCGTGTGAAGAAGGCCATGTCCGTCATTGGCCTCAACTTGGTGGACAACCAATTTGCCTACATCAAAAGTTCCAAAGGACCCACGAAAGCATAAAAGTCTTTGTGCAACATCCAGAAAACGAGGAGCTTGTCCAATATCTTCTTCATTCGCCGCAAGTTCTTCACAATCAAGATGCAAAAGGGAGATGATTTATTGAATCATGTCAACGAAGTGAAGGCACTTACGGATCAACTCACTTCTTTGGATATCCTGGTGAGAGAAGAAGATGTGGTCATGACCTTGTTTGAGAGTTTGTTGCCTTCATATGAACACTTGATCACGGCCTTGGAGACCTTGACAATGAAGGAGCTCACCATGGAGTTTTTGACGGGGTGGTTGATGCACGAAGTGTCCAAGCGTAAGGGGAAGGAGCCCAATGGCGACGATGCCGCCTTGGTGTCAAAACAAAACAAGTAGGGAGGCTCTTCTTCAATACGTGGCGAGCCCAAGGTATGTTACAATTGTAGCAAACCGGGCCACATTGCACGAAATTGCTTCAAGCCAAAGAAGTGGGAGCGAGACAATGCAAACCAAGCAAAGGAGAATGAGAACGCCAATCACGCGAAGGGGGAAGATGACTACGCATTTGCAATTCAAGGTAGACCACATTCCGAGTCCATGTGTAAGTGGATCATGGATTCGGGCTCCACAAAACACATGACACTTTATAAGGCGGCATTTGACACGTATGAGGTAATTATTCCATGGAATTTGCATTTGGGTAATGATAGTGTTGTGGAGGCTATTGGCGCGAGATCTATTGTTGTCGAAGTACTTATGAGGGGTTGCATTAAGAGGTTTAGAATCAAGGATATTCTCCATGTGCCCAAGTTGTAAGCAAACTTGCTCTCAGTGAGCAAACTTGTGACAAGTGGAATGAATGTACAATTCAACGTGGATGGATGTGTGTTGAGGGCACCAAACAAAGATGTTCTTGTGGTAGCACCTCGTAAATGCAATCTGTATCAAGCGACTTTCATGAAAGTGTTTGAGGCGAATGCGGCCAACGTGGCACAATTATCAACAAAGAGTGATGCACTAAGCACTCTCTAACTTACTCAAAAAACTTCATTTAACAAAGACGTCAAGTCAAAGACGTGTGCGGTGCTATACGCACACACACAACCATGAGTGGATAGAAATCATGAACGGATGAATGCGGTGCGGCGTCGTACGTTTCCAAATCTCTAGATTAGTAACAAACTAATTTACGCTAAGACACTACAATGCGAAGAAGCCCTCGGTGCCACGTCCCGTAACACCTTGGTTAAAAATTTGGAACTTCTAGGAGAATTAGCTACATGTGGATACCCGATAATGGGTTCAAAGCCAGACGGCAATGGAGGCGGGTGATTGAGAGGCCATGTAAAGTGACGTCTTGCTACAACTGCAATCAGACTGTCGCATATTACCACCAGGTATCCCGGGTTTTTTGTGGAAGGAGCGCCAGTGCGCCGTGCTTCAATGGTTGTTGTTTGCCCACCCTCTCCCTCCAAAAATAGTCTCTCACCATGTGGGATACACATGTAATCTAGCTAAATCACCTATGCCTACAACCGTTGCCTTGGGCTCCTCACCTTGGTGCTATGCAATCGCCTAAGAGTATCGCCTGACTTCCTCTACAACTTCTACACCATTGAATTTTGGTAGTTGTTTAGGTTTCTCTTGCACCATTGAACACAACTTTGATGTGAATGATCGACGCTGGTAGATCGCATGCCTTTTAGATCTAGGGTGTTGGTTGTTGAGATCGTTGCAATTACTTGAGAATCTGGAAATGGCGTACTTGGTGGGTAAGACGATTGTACCATGGGAGCTTGGAGGAGAGATGCCGCGTTATGGGCGCTTTAAGAGGGTGATCAAACATATCTTGCTCCAAACTTCTACCTGTAAATTGTAGATATGTCAATCGTCTTCTTTGTGTGGACGCTGACGTGTCTAGAAGCTTTGAGATTCAGGAGTGCGTGAATTGTGAGCTGAATGGATTCAGTTTTGGGTTATTGAACTTCCTCCTTGTGACTTATTGTAATCGTTGATTTGTGGCGTCACAATGTCGACTTCAGCCATGGAGCAAGACATATTTGGTCATCTTCTAGAAGCTGCTCGTAAGCGCGGCAATGTGGCAGATCCCGTGGACGGTTGTTTGGGTGGAGATCTCACCATCGATGCCTCTAGAAGTAAGGAGGGCAAGGTTGTACTTGAGGTTGTCACAGTTTGCGCTGGAGAAGCCACTCTTCTCGTAGTAGACAATCATGCCGGCCCCCAGGAATGGTGCCACCTGCGGTGCCGGAGGAGGGGTACTGCCACACTGCCTGCCCGCGGTCTGTCGCCGTTGGGGAGGGGACAAACGTTCTAAGTGACGCAGTCCTTGCCACCCCGGGTGTTGTGGGTGATGGTGGCGATGAGCTCGCTTCGACGATCTATGCAATGTTCATTGCGCTTTGTAGGTGCATGCAACAACTTCAACAAATGCCTTTATAGACACGGAGGTTGCCGTTGTCTTTGAATGCATGGAGGAATATGCCTTTGGCTCAGTTTTAGCTAGTCAGGACAAAGTCGGTGGCGAGGGAGCCGTGCGCACCCAAGGAGATCCGATGCATGGAGATGGCACGAATTTAAGACTTAAACATTATGCCACTTGTTTTCTCTTCTTGAGTTTGCTCTTCTTTGTTTTCTAACTTCCCTTTCTGTTGTATTGCGTTGTGCTAAAATGCATGCGTAGGTTTTGAAATGCTTATGCAACTGCTGTCAACGCATGTGTAGGTGCTAAATTGCGAGTGTAGCCAAGTTGGGGAGAGATGTTTAGCTCCATTGTAGCAACTTGCAAGTATAGCCAAGTTGAGGCGTGATTTTGGACATCATTGTCACCATTGTAGCCAAGTTCAGGCCTGCTTTTTGTATTTGATTGCATCTTCTTGGGTTTGCAATAGTTCAGAGTCACCTAAATGCACTTTTTTGCCTCTCTACAATCGCCAAATCATCCTTTCCACAAAAAATTGTTTTACCACTTCATTTTTATTTATTTTTCATTCAAGGTGTCACATTGCCTTGACTTAAATGCCTCCAAGGCCACTTGTTTTCTCCCTGTACAATGTATGAGCAACCAAAACTACTGCGCCTTTGAAACCCTTGGAGCCACTGTGGCAAATCCAGATAATAAAAAAACAAGGGTTGGTTCACATATTGAAGTGACCTTCATATGAAAGATGTTAATCGAAGAATCTTCTATCCAAAGATGTAAGTCTTGCTAAACTTTAATACATTCTACAATATGTGCCTGTATGTATGGTTCCCGACTGACGTTAAATATTAACCCTTAAACGCCAAAGCAGCCAGAAATTGGCTTCTCGGATGACATTATTGGATGATAATCAACGAAAACAACTATTTTTTCGTCCAATTTTTTTTTAATGAGAGTTCCTTGTATGTTCAAGCATTAGATGATGATGAAAGTGGCCTCATTGAGGTAATCATGTTTTATCTAAGAAAGAAAATGCTTGTGACACGGATCTCAATACAGTGAAATTGAGAAACTTTTAGCTTTAGCTCTAGATCTGAATTCAAGCCATCAAAATGATGTTTTTTGAATTTGAGTCCAACTAATGAAATGAAGCTAATGATGTCTAGTTCCCATACCATTTTGAAAATTCAAAAAATATGTAAAATTGAATAAGTTATTGCAATTTGAACTTGGACCTATAACCGTGGTTTTAATTTTAGCCGAACGCGGAACTTTCATTTACACCACAAGTTTTTGCACTATAATGTCCACCTTTGGTGAAAATTTCAGAGTTTTTTTAGCATAATATGTATTTGATATGAATTTTCTTCACTTTCTCTTCAGAAAATCACAATAAATTCTAATTTTTACCAAAAAATCTGTGATTCCAGTAACATAATTGAGACATATGATCTCATCTCTGAAAAAAGTTTAAAAAAAATTCCACTTATATTTGATGAGAAACTAGAGCATACAGTTGATTGAAAATTTAGATTGATGCCACGGTCATAGGCTCCGTCGTTTAAGGGTTAAGGAGGTCTCTTTAGTTGACGGCTTGAACTTGTCGTCTGAGGGGCATGAAGTGAGGGGCATGAAGTGAAGAACTGTCCCAAGTTGGCCATTGAAACTGGGAAGAAGGTGGCAGTTGCAGACTGAAGTAAGTAGCTTTCTAGTTAGATTCCTAAGTTCCAAGGACAACTTGTCTGAGATGAATGTGTCATTCTGCACTTAAAACTTAGAGTGCCACATGGCACATTCATTTACAACATCATCCATAATTGAATATTGGGGCAAATTAATAACTGAATTGGTACTCGTAAAACCTCAAATTGGTACACATGACGTTCCTCCTCAAATTTTCAATTATCGTGATTGAGCTCTTAGGATTAGTTTAGACTACATTGGAGAAGTCCGACCCCACTAAGGGGTCACTAAAAAGATGGTATGAGACAGCCAACTAGTTTACCAAAGAGTGACTAGCTCTAATATAGATTGTCACTATTTGACATACTCAATGGTCATCTCATACCACCTTTTAATATTGATCAATCATGAATTTCAAAATAAACTTGTGATGGAAGTCTCAGGTCTTAAATATTGATACAATAAATTTAATTGATTTTTAGCTTAATTTTTCATACAATATTATCCGCCTTCAAGAGGTTGATTTGAAGGAAATTTAATAATATTAGTACTTGTTGATCCTCTCATGCCATCTTTTGAGTAGTAAAAACATTGGAGCATCATTCTAGAAGGTTCATCCACCAATAATACAAGAAATGAGGAAAAATCAAATAAAATTGTGGATCAAAAAAGTGACAACGTAAATCCATTTTTTGGTAGCAATGTTTTGATTTCTAAACAATTTTAGGACATTTGTAGAAGGATTCAACAAATCATTTGATGAACATACCCTATCTTTCTGAATGAAAGTTAAAAACATGTGTCTCAAAAGCTACAACCCTGCTTCAGTGATGTTGTAATTGTCAGCGTGACATGAATTCTCAATTATCTTGATGTTCTCTGGAAGCTGAAAGGTAAGTCCATGTCCATCTCTATTGTTGAAGACATGTGTGAAGATGTTGTACGGGACACGGTCTGTTCAAATGGCAGAAGCCATTTTGCCAATCATGGTAAAACCCATCACTCAACCGGAAGTTGCCTTCCATTTGTATCACCTACCATCTGGCAGATGTGGAAATTCTATCACTGTAGTGCCAACCCTCCATAATTTTCTAGGCGTAATTTTATATTACATTCACATAGACTCCAACCTACATATGTTCAAATACAACCACTCAACTCTTTATTCACGCTAGTGACACCAATAAGGCTAGTGACACCAATTTTCAAAAGGATGAGTTCATGAACAAGTTGTTTTGACCACTTACTACACCAAACACTGAAGATAGTGTGGATTTATAATTGATGTGGATCACCCACACTAATTTGCATCAAGCACATGCAAGTCAAAATCTGATTGGCTATTTGTTTTCAAGCAAGTGTGTGCGAGTCGTAGATTGGGTGTAAACTTCCAATTAGTGTAGAAACTTGAACTACTTTGGTCCACACTACAATGTGTAGTGTTTGGTGTAGTGGATTTGTTACATATTACTAAGTAAAATGAATCAATTAACCCCTAAAATTTCTTTGTTGGAAGACATTAAACTTTTAAAGCTATCTTCGCTCGACTACTGCGTCCGCAATCCCATTCACACTAGCCCCTTCCAAAGAACTGGATTTCTCACGAAGAATCCTGCAACGGTAATTTTCCCGAAGGACCCGTAGATTTCTGTTATGACCATTGAATGGCCATGGACCTTCCAACAGTCAAACTTGTGAAACCGGCTCTCCAACATCCATTGAAGTCTCCGATGTTCAGCCATTGAAGTTGCCGACATCAATTAAACTCCATGTCCTGCCATTGGAAGTGCCGAAATCACCGCAACACAGGCTTCACGTGCATATTACCTGTGAGGAACGCAACATTGCCTGCCCAAAGTTATTTCTAATAGAGTCATCTAGAAAGTCCAAAACTCAGGACAAGTTCCATGGTTTCAACGGAAATACCACCAAGCTCTTCCTTTGATATAGTAACTATCAGGGGGAGTAATGAGTAGTCTAGCTTACTGAAACTTAGGGTGAGTGTACAGATAACTCTCTTCGCTAATTTTTGCACTATTCAGATGATTAGAGACAGGCCTGACCTTGAATCATGTTCCTCTGGCAGGAGATCAGGAGAAGAAGTCTTGCGCCTGGTCAGGGTGGGTGCCAGGCTTCAGTTTATGAAGCCTGTCCCTAACTACCCTCACAAATTATACTGTACACTCTCACTGGCTACAGTCCATGATTCTCGGCGACCAGGACAATTCAACATGCACGTCAACTTAGTGATATACCAATCAGTTAAACTCGGGCCATCATCACAGGGTTGTCCTCCTTGATCAAGCAGTCAGCATCTCGAAATCAAGAGCAGCCTTGAATCAAGGGAGGTCCTCGATCAGTACAGTACTAGCTTGTTACTCATGACGTGCACCTGCAGTTTAAAGCCTTAGATCTGTATAAATTCCCGCTCCTTCTCTTCCAGAGGACATCAGCCTTTACTCTTGTACCGCATCTCGCATGCAAACTTGCCACCGCTGCAGCTAGTACCGCGGCACCTCAGTGAACCACCGCCCTCCGGCATGAACCTCCAGCTCCCTACAAATACTTGCGACGACGTTTCAATCATCCTCATCCCAGTATTTCTGTAGTTCAAACCATCCTCATTCCACAAGTCTGGAGGCGGCATCAGCGTTACAGTGAATCCGACGTCGCAGATAAACTCCTTCCAACACCATTTCTCTTGCCACCTCCAGTTTGATATTTTCCTCCAGTCATTGTACTTGATCGTGAACTTGCAAAACCATCTTGATAGTGCCCTCCAGTTTTCATTCCCTGCAGTTTCCTCACTTTGGGCTTCTTCAGATTCTTCACAAGTCTTTCGACTTCATTACTGCTTCATGTTTTCACCATCTCGCATGTTCATGTGACTGGTGATAGTGGATATTTCTACAGTTGATCAACTGATGTTATTGACTGCTTCACATTCCTCTGTTTCTTTTCATGCATGGTCACGCCATCAGCATTGCATTTCGCATTGATCAGATGAGCCAGAGCTTGTTAACATAGTCTGTAAGATCGGTTCTCTAGTCATGGTGAGCGGTGGAGATGTTGCGAAGAATGCGTCGAGCTCCGGGCACGAGATTGTCATCAAGCTTCGCAACGCGCTCCCGGACTTTCTGCACTCCGTGAAGCTGAAGTACGTGGTCCGAGGACTGATCCACTCCCTGACGACGCACGCCGTCGTGTGCATGTTGCTGATCCCGCTCCTGACGCTCACTGTGATCGAGATCACGCGCCTGGGCAGCACGACCTCCACGCTCGAGAGCCTCTGGGAGCGCCTACAGTACAACCTCGTGAGCGTGCTGCTCACCTCGGGCTTCTGTGTGTTCGCCTTCACCGTCTACTTCCTCACGCGTCCGCGCCGCGTCTACCTCGTCGACTTCGCGTGCTACAAGCCCGACGATTCGAACTTGATATCCCGCCAGGAGCTTCTCACGTTCGCGGCGTCCACGGGGAAGTATTCGTACGAGTCCCTGGACTTCCAGCGCAAGATCCTCGAGCGGTCCGGGATGGGCGACGAGGCCTACGTCTGGAAGAAGGCGATGTGCACCTCTCCGGGCGACACCTCTATCCACGAGGCGCGCAACGAGGCCGAGGCGACCATGTTCTCGTCTCTCGACGAGCTTTTCGCGAAGACGGGTGTCGCGCCGAAGGACGTGAAGATCCTAGTCGTGAATAGCAGCTTATTCAATCCCACGCCCTCGCTCTCCGCGATGGTGGTGAACCGCTACAAGATGCGCGGGGATATCACCAGTGTGAACATCGGCGGTATGGGCTGCAGCGCGGGGTTGATCGCGGTGGACCTGGCTCGGGATCTGCTGCAGGCGCACCGGAACAGCTACGCCGTGGTTTGCAGCCAGGAGGTGCTGACCCGCAGCCCTTACTTTGGGAATGACAGGGCGAAGCTCGTCACAAACTGCCTGTTCCGCTTAGGCGGCGCCGCGGTGCTGTTGTCGAACAAGGGGTGCGATGGGTGGCGCGCCAAGTATGAGCTCGCGCACTCCGTGCGCACACACAAGGGCGCGGACGACCGCTCCTACCAGTGCGTCTTCGAGGTGGGGCTTTACCCAACCATCAGCGCTACTCTCTTTTGGTTTTATCACACTACTCTTTACTCGCTCTAAATCGTTGTTAGATCTATCGAAGAGCTTGGTGTCCTTTCAATTAGAACCATGGAAGAGCTTGGTGGCCTACAAACTCAACTCGTAGGAGTCATAGTTGTCTTTAAGAGTGAAAAAAGAGAGGGCTCCCTCTTTCTTCACTCTGAAAGAAGTCTAGGACCACTTTGAGTTCAGAGACCACCAAGCTCTTCCATGGTTCTAATTGAAAGGCCACCATGCTCTTCGATTGATCGAGCAACGATTTAGAGCGAGTCAAGTGTAGTGTGATAAAACCAAAAGATGAGGTGTCTGTCTAAAATCCTTACAAAACGGAACCAGAGCCTTTAAATGTAACCTTCATTTAATCTGCGCAGGATTAGTCTGACATTGTCTCCTCTAATCAATTGATACAACGAGATATCCTGAGTTATCTTTTATTGACATTAATTCTGTTTTCAGGAGGAGGATGAGTTGGGTTCAGTGGGGGTGACCCTGAAGAAGGAGCTTATGAGCGTGGCAGGGGACGCGCTCAAGACCAACATCACCACACTGGGTCCTTTAGTTCTGCCGTGGATGGAGCAGCTGCAGTTCTTCATCAGCCTGGTGGGCAGGAAGGTGTTCAAGATGAACAACAAGCCTTACATTCCCGACTTCAAGCTAGCGTTTGAACATTTCTGCATCCACGCCGGTGGGCGCGCCGTGTTGGACGAGATTGAGAAGAATCTGAAGCTCAGTGAGTCTCACATGGAAGCTTCACGAATGACTCTCTACAAGTAAGTATATTTCAGAACGTAGAATGTCCAACTTCCTCTGATTTTTTAAACTGTTGAACTCAACTCGAACCTGTTTCAGCCACCATTGAAAAAATGTGAAATCTTATTCAAACTTCAGGTGACTTTACAAAGAAGTCTATCATGTTCAAGAACTTCAGAATTGGAAATGAGATTTTTGGATGTTGTTGATTTCACACTTGTTTTGTCTTGTTTTTCCCAGGTTTGGCAACACTTCGAGCAGCTCGTTGTGGTACGAGCTGGCGTACTCGGAGGCTAAGGGCCGCGTGCGGCGCGGCGACCGCGTGTGGCAGATCGCGTTCGGGTCCGGGTTCAAGTGCAACAGCGTGGTGTGGCGCGCGCTGCGCACCATCGACCCGCCCCAGCTCAACCCATGGAACGACGTCGTCCACCGTATGCCCGTCCAGGACATCCCGCGCTGCACGCTCGTGCTCCCCGCGGAGCTCCACCCAAGTTCCTCGGTGATTACTCACATCTGAATCTGCAGTCACCACTCATAAGCAGCTGAGGTTCTGGAAACATCACTACTGACGGTGGAGTGCATTTTTCAATAGAACACCACCTGCACCCACTACGCTCACTACTGCTTTTATGATCATTTTTCAACGTGCTACAGCAATTGATGTGTGGATTTTTGGACGTTTTTGTGGTGTTGTTAGCTTCTATCGACGCTTTCCTAAGCACTGCAGCAGTTTACTTGTGGATTTCTGGACTATTGCTCACTATTATCAACAATTTCCGGTTTATTTGTGGATTGTTGGACTGCTGTTCACTTTTATCAACATTTTTCGGTTTCTTTGTGGATTTTTGGACATTCTTGAGGTGTCGGTTGGGTTCTTTAGGGGTGTACAGTGCTTCTATCAACGCTTTTCTAAATTCTAGCTTACTCTTCGTTGCAGAGAAGAGTTATAAGGGGAGCTAGGATTGCATGGCCATATAATCTTCAATGCAGGTATCAAAACAAGCTGCAAATACAAATTTTCACCCTTTAATAAGAACATACAGAGAGAGTTTACAATGTGCACAGTTCTAGTGATACTAGTCTGTTACCCGGTAATACCCGGCTGATACTGGGGGTGCTCACGCCATAAAATGCACGAGAAAACGACGTTGTGAACGCTGCTTATGTTAGTTCCCTGTGCAAATTAACAGGACTAGAAACACAAATTGGCAATGACTGGGCCAAATATTCCACCTAATCAAGTAAAATTTTACTGCGTTTAATAACTAAAAATGAACTGTTCAGGTTCTTCACATTTGACTCTTTATTTCCCATGTTCTCGGTTTGAATACAATGAAAGTGACAATTATTTCCACGTCAAGCAGAGAAACATTGCTGCGGAGGTCACGATCGATTTGAAGGTGAGTGAAGAAAATATCACATTCAACTTCTCATGTCATGTCTCCGACGTAAGCCATGATGATCCATCAATAAAAGTGAGGCTGGAGAAGTTGGCAGCATCGGCTTCACTTAAGCTAATCATCCAGCTCACTCGACCTGTCAAATTGGCTCCTGGTCCTGTGTTTCCATATTCACCATAGTACTCGTGCCTGCAAAACGCCCATTCACCCACCTTCTTTAGCTTCGAGTACAAAGGTTTCTAAAATAATTAAACGCATATTTCCAAGATAATACATTCCATTAAGTACCTATACCAAATAATGCACGCACCAATTTAGGTAGACATCCCAAGAGAAGGTAACTATGATATGGTGTTCGTAACTCTATTTTTTAGCAACGCTATCTCACGTATAATAATGTAATTATCACCAAGCAACTCTGTTTTGTATTAGTGACACTATAAACTGAAAACCATATTTAGTGTAAGTCCAAACTGAAACTAGAAAAAGGGAGAAGAAAGACAAGGTCCCCACTAGAAACAATAAACTGTAGACCAACATCAAATCGCAACTTCTCCTGGTGCTCAACTCAAATCAAAGACGATCAATAGAAGAAATCAAATCTTGGGAAGACAGCTTAGGTATGGGCTACTGAATGTTATGTAAGACCACCTGATATCTGAATCGTCCAAAAGACGGCGTGAATTACTGCATTTCAGTATGAAATATACCAATGTTAGGTCACCTTCACCAGTGTCTCATCAACATCAATAATAAGCACCTCTGCAGACAATAAATTGCTTGTTTGGAGGACATGAAAACATGCAATATTTTTTATCAACTTCGTCCAAAAACTTCTAGCCTATGAAGCTCTATTTGAAAGAGAAAATGAAACAATGAACTTACCTCTTGGAAGTGGAGGTTGTCCAATCACTCCACCCTTCCGGAAATATGATGTCCTCCATGTACGTATCAATGAAGAAAACACGAGAGTACAAACCGTAAGCACGACCAAGCAAGTTGCTGCCGGAGCCTGTGATGGAGCCGCCTATAAACGTGAAACCGGTGGTTTCATCCTCTGCAGCGCGACCTTGTGCCGTGATGCATCCACTCCGGGACACGTTCTTGGCGATGGATTCTATTTGACAATACTGTAAAATAAAACAAATAATCTCAGTATCATGCCACCTCAGGAATGATGCTTCATGAGTTTTCTAGATGTTGGAGACTTTGGAATTCAGGAAATCAGTGATATTGTCCGCCAAGGTTCGTGAGAGTAAGTTACTTATTAATTCACAAACCTTGTGTACCAATCGTGTAATATTCTGAACCCTAAACCCGACATAGTGTTTTTTGTTACATACCTCGTAAAGGGACTGTCCGTTGCCCCAGATAATATCAATGTTGCCCTCAATGTAGCAGTCCCTAAAATAGTGACGCCCTGCCTGATCGCAGATGGTGTCCTGGGAGCTTACAAAACCGCACCCATAGAAGGCTGCCATGTCGCCAGAAACTCCCATGGCAACTGCTTGCGCACCCGTTTCCCCTGGTTCAGCATAAGGTGCCGAATTCTGCTCTAGGACAGAAGTTCAATGTTATATCATGATATAACATGACCTCCCCTTCTTCCTTCTCAAAGGCGGTTGAAACTACTTCTAACCTGAGTTTAGAGACCACCAAGCTCTTCTTCCATTCTACTTGAAGGACCACCAAGCTCTTCCACTGATCTAGTAGCTATGAAGAGTGAGAAAAGAGTAGTATTGTGATCAGATGAGGGGGTGCCTTACTGAAACATTGCGTGACTTTAGAAAAAATTCTTCAGTTGAAAAGTACCTGGAAGGTGAGGTTGCGTGCAGTGAAATGGGCAGCAGCCACAAAGAAGGTGGCGCTCTTTATGGTAGACCCAGTACTGTTGGCCGTGTCATTGTAGGTGATTATGGTGGTGTCCTTCCCAGCGCCTTGAAGCGTAATGAAAGGCTTGGAAGCCGGGATCGACACTTTCTCTCTGCAAATAAACAGGCAAACTTCTAAGAGGTCATCAACTTCGGCAGCGTTTCACAAACATCCATAGATTTCACAGATTCTCAAGATGCCGAATTTTTTGAAACCTGAGTAGGTCTACTTGAAGCTCTAGCATAAGAATTCATGCTGAACTCAATACAAAAAACATCAGAACCTGGGAGCTCCGAGAAAGTACTCACTGATAAGTGCCGGAGAGAATTTCAATGGTGTACAGATCCGTGTTGTCTTCTGCCAAGCATTCATGAAAGGTAATTAGTTCTACTCGTCCCTCACTGACCAGAGAAAACGCCATGGAAAGAAAATGTCGAGAATAAGAAGTAGATAGACGATTCCTTACCTGGGACTGCATCGATGGCATCCTGCACGGACGTGTAGAATGTTTGTAGACCGAACGGAAAAGAACCAACAATGAGCGTGGTGATGTTCACGGTTGAGCTTGATGTTGACGGCGGAGTTGCTGAAGCTGTTGCCAAAGGTGGAGCTGCTCCGGTAGTGCTCGGAGATGGCGGAGCAGCTATCCAATCAAAACCTGTTGGAGGAGGAGGAGGAGGAGGAGGAGGAGGAGGAGGAGGAGAAGGAACCGTCCAAGCATCTGAACCTGTTGAAGGAGGAGAAGCTACCAAACGAGAGCTTGTTGAAGCGGGAGGTGGAGTTGCTGTCCAACTAGAATATGTTGAAGAGGGAGAAGCGGCTGTCAAATCAGGTTCACTTGTTGAAAAGGCAGGTGGATTGGCTGTCATACCAGAGCTTGTCAAAGAGGGTGGAGTAGCTGCAGAGCTGGTTGTGAGTCCTGGCGGAGAGGCTGTTGAAGAATAATCTGAGGGAGGAGCCGCTTGAATACTGGTAGAGGATGCAGGCGGAGTGGCGGTTGAATAAGAGGATGGTGGAGAAGCTTCCATTGTTGAGAACCACCACTGGCCATGGCACTGATCCAGCGCGTTGCTCAGGATGATCACCAGTGTGACATACCTGAAAATCGAAATAAACTCTGCCATGGAATCAGACGGTGGACAGATCAGATTATCAGAAAAAATCTCTGTCAACAACACCCTTCATCAGTGAATAAATGCTAAACAGGACATGAATTCAACTACCAAACAGAACATCAGGAATAGGAAACTGGATTTCCATCCGACAACGCAGATGGCCTCTGAGTTGCCGGATGGAAAATGCGCCCCACTTATAGTCTTTGTCGTAGAAGCTGCAACCAGAAACTCGTTAGAAACAACGGGCTCCTCATTTACAGCATGCGAGATTAGTGTGATTCGAGGAATATGTTTTAAACTTGGCTGTCATCATGAATTCACACATTGCTAATGCCCCCTAAATTGCTCCAGAGGCTCTCAAGAAGCTCTCTTAAGTTGACCCCGTCATCATATGTTTCGATCTACATATTCACAACTAGATACAGCGGTGCACCTGGCAACTGATTCGAATTTGAAAAATAATTTGAAAACTAATTTGAAAAATAATTTGAATCAGTTGAGGTGCCAAGGAAAGCCTACTGAAAACTGAGAGAATGGGCGTTTTCCCAAGAATAACTGAAGGATGTGATCATAAAAGCGAACCATATCCAAGAGGTCGTTTTCACAGGACCATTGTCCAACAAGCACTGAAATAGCCAGGATTACATCATGAATAGTAAAACCATAGCACTTGTAACATCGGGGTGAGAATGTTTACTTGGACTCCTCTGTAGGGCTTCGCAGCAGCAGCACTTAGAGTCACATGCAACTACATAACTGCAAAATCATCTCCACAACGAAGTGAGTACCAACAAATCTATGGTGTAGACACTGACACCATTTGATCATATTAGTCAATAGCGCAGTGAAGTAAAAAACCCTTGACATTAAAAAGAGTTCAATACCATCATTAAGTCAAACACAAACACGCAACTAAGTCTTCACAAAAACACAAAAAGCGTGCAGAAAAGCAGAGCTTTCGTAGCAGTTGCCGAGGTTTTTCAGAGAACCTCCTCGACACACACCTCCACTCATCGACAGAGTAAATGAATTTCAGATTAAACCTGGCAGTTGATTTTCTACACCAACAACTTTCTTACAGGCTAAATCCCGGATTCTACAGAAAAAATAGTTTTGTACATATAAGAATCTCTCATCACAATACCTGGACTAAGATAAAAACCACTATGACTAAATTTACAAATCAAAGCTAACCTCATGATCTATGCCTTGTTAGCGTTCAACTGATTGAACTTCTCAAGGATTGTGGTGCAATGCTCCCGAATGACGTCGTCAGTGGTCGTCTCCGCCAAATAACTCACAATCGGAATCCCTGACACCTCTTCTATTGCCTCTACTGCAGGGCCTTTAAAAAGCAACATAATTTTATCAGGATGATGATACACACAATAGATTGGAATGCAATAGAATGGCCAACATCATGCAGGATATCTGTGAGAGCAACATGGCTTTCTCAGGATGATGACTTTTTTAAACGCACCATAAGGTGACAATGCTGCTAATGTCGACAGAGCTTCTCGGCGAGTGTCATCGTCTCTTGCTGTAGCAAGCATGCGCACAAGCGCTCGTACTCCACCAGCATCCACTATCTTCTTCCGCTTCGCATCTGTGATCTCAAAACAAACCATTGATCAAACTGTACTTTTAACACAAGTGCAAGCTAAGCGATTGATGACGAATTGAGCACATGGTGATATAAAGACGCCAGAATGTGTGAGAGCTGAAGATACTTCGACCTAAAACAAACGAGGCCATCTGTGGAAACTCACCATCTGTGGCAATCATGGTCAGGCGCGAAGCGCCGCTTCGCCTCATGAAAGGATCGTGCACTTTCACGAGCGAAATGGAATGCCGGAACATGTTCTCCCCTAGAAATGTGCACCGCAAACAATTAGATTACAATGCCTATCTAAAACCCCGCTCCCACTTGAATAAAGCAGGGCCTCAAATTCTGCAAGCCTGAAACATGATTGGAATAATCCACACTTTCACGCTGCAAAACCTGAACCCTTAAACCATAAACCCTACACATTCTCAAGAAACCAAAAACACAACCACCATGGCCGTCACATTCATGATTCAAACAAACCACACTTTCGAGCTGCGAAAACGGAATACACCCGAAACCTAAAGCCCTGAACATCCTAAAGGAAGAAACTAAACCCCACATTCACGATCTGAATAACCCACACTCATCTTAAAACAACCTTATACCCTAAACCCTAGAAATCATCAAGGAAGGGGGAAGAAAACACGCACCCATCATGGGCGCCACATTCATGCCAATGTACGTCAACATGGCGAGAACCAGCCCCTTCACCACCCACGACCCCGGCATCGCCTCCTTCCCTTCCTCTTCGTGCGCCTCCTCCGAAATCTCCTTTGCCTCCTGCAACCCTCGCAACGCCGCACTCCTAGAAAAACAACACCACCATCAAAGAGAGCGCGCCGAGGAGAATGCACAGAACTCGAGAGGAAGGGGGCTTACTGGTGATCCTTGGGGCGTTGTTGCGTGGCCAGAGCGCGAGCGATCTGGAGTGAGGAATCGGTGGAAGTGATTGTTCTCCACGCTGATGGAGCTGAGGAGAGATGCTGCTGCAGCAGACGCCGCACGGCTGCCATCGCCATGGGCGCCATGGCTTCACGCAGAAGGTGGACTACAGCGAGAGTTACATGGAAGGATTGGAGATCGGGTACATGTTTTGTTGCTGTGCTTGCGATGTGATCTCTGCGCCGGAACTGCACGTGATTGAATTCGCAGCATCACTGGATTTCGTGAATGTGCAGGGTTTAGGGTTTAGGGTTCAAGGTTTAGGATAATTCAAGAAGTGGTTAGTGAGAGGGGCGCCTCATAATCACCATAGTAAACCAGGGTATCATATGGGTATGAAACGGGTATCATTTAGATATGACCACGGGTCTTAATGTATTTCCGACAGGCCTGGAGGCGGGTATCGCCTCGGTATGATCATGTTATCACATGGGTTTGAGACAGGTGATCCATGGTAATTGGATAGATCTTGGATGGGTTTTATAATGAGTACTAGATAGATTTTGAATGGTACTAACTTAACCCTTTAACGACGAGGCCTTGCACGGGGCCCTAAAAAATCTTACAGTTTGATAGATTCTGCACGACAGCATCTACACAGAGAGTACATTTCATTGTTCAGCTTTTTCACAAAAACCATTGTAGTTCCTTATTGTCTCAACCAATATGAGATCACGAAGATGGGTTAGATGGAGGAAAGCAAAGCACACAACCACTCTAAATAGTGCAAATCAATCCAATGGTTCAATCAGCCGCGGCTCCCCAAAAAACCCGTCTCATTGACCACATTCTGCTTCTTTTGTCGTTAGAGGGTTAACTTTTAAAGGATCAAGTGTCAAGCTTGAATCGCAGTATAAACGTCAAGGTTGTAGCATCGCCAATAGATTCAATAGATTTGAAGAGAATCATCTGGGGCTAGTCTATGTGCCATTCGCAATTAATCCCTTATGGCCCAAGACGTTTTAGAGGAATCTTTGATCGGTTGATTAAAATTTGCCAAGATGTACTTTCCGAGAATGTAACCATAAGATCTTCTAAACTTGTTTGAGATGATGTGGTTAAAATTTTGGGAATTTTGACCGTACAGATTGAAAGATAATCACAGTCAAAGTGAAAAAATTTGTACCCTGTAGGTACACTTGGGTCTTTAGGGGTTATTATTGCAACCGTCGAATAACAATCTCTTACACAGCATGGGGCAGATAATATTGTTTGCAGTGGCTCCACATTGTCCACTGGACCACTGCTTGTGGACAACATAATCAAATCTGGAAGCACATTAGTGAGGTAGCAGCTTGTCATGACATCATACGATGTGTTTTAAAGTATGTGCATGGGTTTCAAATTTCAGGTCTAAGTGATGCCTAGGATATTTTCTTCCTCTGTGGTTTCTGGCACATCAGAGCCGTAGCTTTCTGTAAAAAAATACAAAACAAAACATTGCTTGACAAAGTTGCTTAGACTCCCTCATTTAGTAGTGATGAAAGAAAACTATATATTCGGACTAATATTTCGCCTTAAATGATGAAACATCCGTCCTCAAGTGAAACAACCATTCTTTAGTATATTATAGATTTTTAGCTGAGGCCCTGGGGCCTGCCTAAGTTGTTGTGCATCTGCAGAAGTGCGGGTTAAAACAACATGGGCCTCTAGGTGTTCCCAGAAGCTGTAAAGAAGCTTACAAATCTTAAGACCTTGAGAGTGCAAGTCTATCTTCTCTTCATCCATCAGGCTCATAGTCCATATATAAAACCTTTGTGCAATTCATTCCTATTTCTTTCAACTCATACGGGGCCTGGACTTTGCACGCTCCTAGGTAACACCTTGATTGAAGGAACATTCCCTAATCTGACTAGCCTCACAGAACTCAAAATTCTGTATGATTTACTGAAAATAGTTCTAGCTCCTACTAACTGCTTTCCATACCTTATAGTTTTTATATTCAATAAGTGGAACTCATTCATTAAGCGGGAGAGGCTAATATAACCAATCTGGAAACCAAACTTACATATTTATATGAACCAATATTAATCTACTAAGTACATAACAATGAAGAGACTGGTTTACTTTCATGCATGCTAGAATATTGAGGTCAATGTGAGTCTTGAAATACAGAAATTTCATGATTAGAGCAAACAAGCCGCCAGTTTTTTTAAGGACATAGTACTCATGATTTTTTACTGTTTTATGAATTTGGCAGATACATGGGCAACAATTCTTTTAATTTGGATGTCCATTCCCTATTTCCTTCACTAAAACGCTAACTTCAAAGGAACTGTAAGTGATCCTTCCTGTAGTGTATGCTTGATTTTGATTCATACCTTTTTACGGTCTTCTTACAACACGGGTTGATGAGTCATGTGATATTATTTCACAACCTGCCCACCATAATATTTGGATGCAGGAGAATATGGGGCAATATCTTCACAGATGTTCTGTCAGCGGCACTTTCAAATCTATGCAATTTGACATATTTGTAAGACTGACTTCCAATGAGTCACAAAGCCTCTGATCTTTTTTTTAATTTTACATGCCTGCGACTTTGTGTTTGTATATGTCAAATTCTTAACGTTGCATTTAACATCATGATTGTGTGCTGATGGTTATGCCAGCAACTGCAACCCATGCAAACTTTTTGGTGGATTGCCTCCAGAACTGGGAAAACCGAAGAAGATGGAAAGATTGTGAGTAGCAAAGAAACTATATATATTTTTATCATGTCTTCTTCTTCTATTATTTTGATACACTTTCTTCCATCTTGTACTGGTCTAATACTACATCATATCCTCGGGGGGTTCACTGGCGAAAATCGTAGGAACCACGTGCGATAAAAAATAGGGTCAATTATATTCACCTTCCGTAAATTTTGGAAAAAAATAATATGGAATATACACTATCATATAATTGTAAAACATCATCATAAATAATATAGCATAGCAAATAAACTGGAGTTTTAGGAAATCGGTAGATGTAAAATAGTATATTAAATAAGGGGTAGAAAGGGTGATTAGTAGACTCAAGAGCTACATCCTCTAAGAAATTCTCGAATGGACGAAAAATACAAGATTGTTATTGAAAATAGCACAGAGTATCCTAGGCTGTAAACTGCACAGAGGAGTTGAAGAATCCAACGTCTTTCAACCTTGGATCCGTGTTTGGGCGCGAGTCTTTAAACTTGCCTTGCCTGTACGTGCCGCTAGTTCTCCCCACGCTTCTCAGAATTGAACGTGGAGTTAGGGTTTTGGTTGCCGTTGTGTCGTGGGTGGGTGCTGTGTTTTGCTGACACGCCAACAGCGAATGGTTTATGGACGATGTGGTGTGAATGTGTGAGCGGTGACGTGGTTGAAGTTCCGAATGTGTGAGCTTTGACGGTGGTGTTGTTGTGAATGTTTGAGCGTTGACGGTGGTGACGACGGTGTGAATGTTTGTTATCGGCAGGTTTAGGCTTCAACCCTTATCACTCTGGATTTGTCTCTAAATTTGTGTTCCTCCGATTCCAGTTGATTGTGAATAGGGATTTAGGTTCTTTTATTTTCTTACAGGATGTTAACGGGTTTACAAATCCTTGTTGCACAGGATCTTACTAGGGTTTAGGGTTTCTCTTCCCTTTGGAGGATATCAGTAGTATTTTCTTTTTTATTTCTCCGGAGGACTACATCACGGTTCACAATTCATTTTCTTTGTTGGTGAACGTGGTGAGTTCTAGTATATCCTCTAGGGTTCAAGATTCATTTGATTTGCAGTAGAAATTGCAATCCCTGTTTTGTTCAGGATCAAAGGAAAGATCTGGCTTTGAATTTTCTTTGGAGGTTTTACTTGGATTTAGGATTCTAGGGTTTAGGGGGAATACAAGCTTGTTAGGCTTTAGGGTTCTCAAATCCGTTGGATTTACAGATCCCTGTTCGAGGAATCCAGTGACTTCAACAAGGCCGTAGATGTTTGAAGTGGAGCTATTTTCATTGATAGTTTCCTACACATGAATGCAGGCTCTTCAAGATCAGGCGCCATGATGGTCAAGATATATTTACGAGAACGTCCAGGAGATCCACCGAAACTGCTCAGTTCCATGGATACAGGAGGAAACACATCACTCTTCAATTTAAGAGAACAGCTGCAAGATCTGAATCTCTTCAAGCGATTAGGTTCATTTCAGTTTTGGGATGTGGAGGAGTGTTGCATGATCGACAGAGACTTTGAAAGATTGAACTCTATGCGGGAATGCATCCACCTGATTTTGGCAGAAGAAGCCTACGACACGGATCACCACAAACGTCCTAGGGTGGGTAGTGTGGGAGAGCGTGTAGACTCCAGGAGCCTACTGTACATAGCACATTGGGGTTGTTATTTTTTATATGTCATTTCTGTAGCACAGTATCAGCTTAGTATTTGCGCCATTTTGCATGCAGTAGATATGGTATATGTGTGCTCAGTTTGTGCACAATGTTTCCAGAGACTTGAGTTTTTGTTTGGTCGGAGGTATGGTATTTGTACTGCAGAAGTATGAGACATCCAAGATGTTACTCATTCAGGATCTTAAAATGTGTTATTCTTCTGATTTTCTGCTAGCCTCTCATCATGTTTGTTTCCTACTTTGTTGATTTTCTGTAGCACTAGTTTCACCATTGCATAAACTTTTGTCACAATCTTGCGGTTAGAATGACATGGAAAACATTCAAGTCTATTCAAGAACACGGGATAGAAGGAAAAAAATGAGACTGAAGGAACCAAAAACAAAATGAGGTGCAAGCAAGGGAGTAGGAATCATATTAAAAGTTCAAGGAATAAAAAGGGAGAAAACATCAATAAGACAAGTTCAAGTCAAAAATGTGGTAAAACAAAATATGGGAGGTGAGCAAAAATACGTATAAATAAAATATCCCATTTTAAAATGCTCTTTTGGAAATATTATAAATACCAATATGGTGCTTTTGATTTCCAACATTTACCTTTACTTCAAAAAATACCATGCCTTTTAATGAATTTTCCAAGGTAAATAGCCCCCCTCTAAATAGGGCATTGTCGCACGTGTATACAAAAAATTAGAGGGAGTGAACCCCCCGAGATCATATCATATTTTGCGGTGCAAATTACTGATATTCTAGCACTTCTCATGGTTTTTTAACATTGACGATTGTGACTCTGCAGACATTTGTACAAAAATGCCATGTCCGGTCCGATTCCAAGGGAGTACTTGGAGTGGAAATCCCTTACAGAACTGTAAATGCAGAAACTCTGTACTCTATGAAGATGAAATAGTCATGTGGAGCCCGGGTTATATGACATAATCTGATATCCCCTGTGTGTGCAGCGGATTAGAGCTAAATTTCTTCCATATAAACATCAGCTCGGAGTTCTTCAAAGTGGTGAACCTCGGCAAGCTGATTCTCAACGACATGCAGCTCTATGGATCACTTCCTGCCGATCTGACCAACAACACAGTTCCAAAACTCAGCAGACTTTTGTAAGTTCACACAATTACCAGGCTCTAAAATTGGAAAGGTCTAGTTCAGGGATAAGGGTATGTTTCATGAATTCAGCTCGAGGTTCCTTCTTATTGTTGACAAGCAGATGTTTCAGATATTAAGCATCTCATAATTTCTGTGTGCAAGCAGGGCTATCATCTATGAGCTGTAGTTACTACACGGGTGTCTATCCCACGCTCACGAACTGCTTCCGGCACAAGCCCTTCGGCAAAACGAGGGACGTCTTCGAGAATAAGCTGGTAGCGCGCAGTGCGTCCAGTGAAGGCACCCAGGGCATGCACGAGTTCCGGTATGAGATTATGGCCGACGATCGTGGGTAGATCGATCGATGTTTCAGGACTTAGGAATTGGTGTATGATCAGGTTGACTAATCCATGCTCGATTGTCGTGTGCAGATCTATCGTCTGAGCAAAATGCACCATAGAAACCTGGTGAAGTTAGAAGGAAGCTTGCAAATGGTGAAGTTAGAAGGAAGTTAGAATGAAGAGGGTATGCAGGACCTAAGTCTCGATCTCTAGGCCTGTTACATGCCACGGCTTGAGTAGTGGGTTTGAATGAGCATTCTGTGTGGTCATGGCAGATTTTGGTGTACGAGTACATGCGACACGGAAACTTGCACATGATCCTGTTAGGTGAGTGTTCTGCAAAAGCTTAGTACGTGAATCTATTGGATGATAGCCTCTGCTGCTTAAAGAGCGATTTGAAAAACTCCGAAAAATGAGTTTCTGTACCAGGTGATGATCTTTTGCATTACATGGATTGGTTTCAGCAGCTGGAAATTGCTGTGGAAACGGCGGAGAGGCTGGAGTATCTGCATCACCGTGCGGTACGTATATGAACTGTAGGTTCATGACGTTGAATAACAGATATTGTCACAACTTATTCAAGGCATGAACGAGTATCCATGACAGTATCATCCCCTCTCGCAAGTCTTCAATGAAGAATCGGTCAATGTCATTTGCAACATTGCAGGACCCGTCGGTGAATCACCGGGGCGTCAAGCCGGGCAACATCTTGCTGAACGAGTACCTACAAGCGAAAGTGGCTGACTTCAGAATCTCGAAGAATCCACCGATATCGACACTCACGTCTCCACAAAGTTGGCTGGAACCACCAGGTACGGAATCCAGCTTCACCTGCAGTAGTAGTACTCCACATCATGACATGTATCTTTGTCTCGGTACATGTACTGAGTGTGAATTATTCCTCCGTTGCCGACTCAAAAACTTCGACCCCCAGAACTTTCTGAACCGGCAGCGACGTGTACAGCTTCAGCGTGTGTCTGTTGGAGCTCGTTAGGCCATCGACCAAACGCGGTGCAAGGAAGACAACCTCGTTCAGTGCGTAAGGGCACTGATTCATTTTAAGTTCACCGGGCTGTATACCATGAACTTGTGCACACCAGTTTCATGACGGATTCATGTAGAACTTTGCTCGTATCTCAGGCGAAGCCGAGGCTGAACAAGCTCGGTCTGGACTCGATTGTGGATTCGCGGTTGCACAGCGACTACCCGCCATCCGTCTTCCTGGACGTGGCCAGCTTGGCCATCATGTGCTCGTTGTTCGACAAAAACGAACGTCCCACGATGCGGGTAGTACGTAATATTATGCATGTCACGGTTCAGCTTCTTGTCTGTGTGCGCTTAGCACACAAGCCTATGCTCGTTATTGATTGGCGCTTTCACATTCACCACTTTCTACTTTCTTGTAACCGTGATCTAAATCCAACATGTCCTGCTGCCTCTACACATCAGAGCTTGATCCGAAGTGGTCTTAGAAACTTAAACTGTTCCAAGAGTTTAGTCAAACTTCTGTCCAGAGCCATTTAACCCTTAAATGTCAGAAGGTGCCACTGGTGGCCACAGTATTCTACATGTATGGTGTTGTATTTGAGGTTCACATTTGAAATGACCTCCAAATGAAAAATGTTAGTTGAACAATCTTCAATTCAAAGGTGTAAGTCTTGCTAAACTTTATTACCTCTCTTTTCATCCTTAAGTTGAAGCAATGAATAGTGCAGCTGGAATCATTGGAGCACAAACTTAGGAATATTGAAGACTAACTATGACAGAGCTTCATGGTACAATGGACTATAATGCATGTTTTTGAGGAAACTCTGGGACTCTGGATCTCATGATCTTATTGATTCACATGGTTGCAGGAGGTACACTAAATATCACTTTTAGTGTAGTGTACACTAAAAGCAAACATGTACACTAATTGATAACTGGGCAATTAGTGGAGTGACAAATCAATACACTAAATGTCAACTACAACACTATTTGTGAATTCCACTTAAGATTGCAATATAAATTTTTTCACTTGTGCACATTTAGTGTATTAAGATTAGAAGAAGATTATGTGTACATTTTGAGTATAAGAAGGGACAAATATTTAAGTACATTCTGAAAAAAACAACATTTGGATAAAATAGAATTTTGATATGGAATGAAGGTGAAATTGTGCGCACCAAAATTTTATTTGGCAAATAAATGATTGAGAGTAAATAGAACCCAGATATGAAAGAAAAGTGGAATTGCAAAAATAGGAAATATTTGAAAATAGAAGATTGGAAAACTAAAAAGTTAGATTTGAAAGGAATGTGAATTGGCAACTTTAAACATTTGAGAATAGAAACATTTGAATAAATACACATATAAAAAGGAGACATTTGAAAAGAATTTCATTTGGAAAAATAAACAATAGAAACATGAAACATTTTACGAAGTATATGTTTGAAAAATGTACCTTTAACATTTGGAAACTAAACGTTGAAAAAGTTAACCTTTTTCTAAAGTATTATTTTGAAAAGGTGCTTAAAATTTAAAGTACTAAAAAAGTAAAAGATTCAAGAAGATAACATTTGAGAAAGGAGACATTTGAAAAACAAAATTTATGAAAAGAGAAGGGATTTGAAAAGTAAGAGTTGTAAAAGAAAAGGATTGAAAAAGTAAGGCTTAGAAAAAGTAAGAGAATAAAAAGTAGAAGTATGAAAAGTAAGGGATTGATAAGGTAAGGGTTTTAAAAAGTAAAGTTTAGAAAAAGTAAGGGATTTGGAAAGTAAGGGTTAGAAAAAATAAGAGATTGAAAAAATAAAAGTTCAATAAACGTGGGTAAGAAAAAGTAATGGATTGAAAAAGTAAAGGTTAGGAAAAGTAAGGGTTATAAAAAGTAAGAGTGAGAGAAAGTAAAAATTTGAAAAGCATAAAGTTGAAAAAAATGGAAAAAAAGGTAAAAAGGTAAAAAAGTTGTGAAAGTAAATAGTTGTAAAAGTAAGAAGTTGAAAAGTAAAAGTTGAAAAGGTAAAAAATTAGGAAAGTAATAGAATAAATTAAAAGTTAAAAGTTGAAAAGTAAATAGTTGAACGAGTAGGAAGTCTAAAAAGTAAAAAGTTGAAAAAGTAAAAAGTAGGAAAAGTAAGAAAACAATATAAGTTAAAAGTTAAAAAGTTAAAAGTTGAACAAGTAGGAACTTTACAAAGTAAAATGTTGAAAGGGTAAAAAGCTCAAAAAATATTCATTAGCATCACCAAACTGTAAGAGTGATAAAATCTGCAAATGCAAGAGGGGATAATATGGAATTGAGAATGAGAGTAGGTGGTTAGTTATGGCATGGTGGCTGGGTAGGTGGTTGATTGGGGGGTTGATTGGGGGTATCATTGATGATATTCGTGGCTAACTCTATTTGTAAACTTATTCACGAATAGTATACAAAGGTAATTACACTATTCGTGATACTACACTAAAAGTGATACTACACTAAAAGTAATATTTAGTGTAGTGGCTAGACTTCTTTCTTCATTAGACTACTTTCTTATTAACGTAGTAGAACTATTGTGAATTTTGACAGTATGAATTAAAAGATAATTCCAACCAAAGTGAAAACTTTACTTCGTCCGTTTGGGGCATTTACTGTGGTAATCATTTACCAACTGAAAGATCATAAATGTAATCTTTACGTCGAGCAATCCAAATTATGTAAATATCATTGTAATGCAGGTCATCTTCAGCTAACAATGAGCAAATGAAGAAAGACTCACTATAAGAAAACATGGTGTTTAGTAACATTTTGGAAAATTTCTAAGCAACGCCTAGGGCCTTGTTTTTTAAAGGAGCAACAACTGTAGCGTGGTTTTATGTACAAAGCATGGCCCTAGGCGTTGCTTAGGAATTTTTCAAATTTGGTACCAAAATACTAGAGCCTTAATATCTTCTATTTGTTTCAAACCGCTTTCGAGCTATCCGCTCATGCATCTTCTCTGTGGCAAACATAACCCTTAATTTGAAATCTATTCTTGAACTTCTCTACCCACCTAATAAAAATTGAAGCTCCTTGCACTTACATCTCTCCGTAACAACACATAAAATCTCTTTGCCGCAACCATTACAAGATCATCAGATAAAACAATTTCCTTCTCATGCATTCTAGTGAACCAAGTGAAAGTAGTTGCCTCCACTTCTGGACATTCAGCCTTTCTCATGCGCTCCAAATCACCCAAGTTCCCCACATCAATGATTGTAGTAATCGATCGCTTCCGTTTCAACAGTCTACCAATAGTCATGTAAGAAGTTGAAGCATTGAACTTAGCATTTGCCCCCTCACTCAAAGCAAACTTGTGGCTTGCAGCCAATACCCTCTCTGATGAGAAATATTTTTTTGTTTCTCCCGCAATGTGAATTTGTGACCCTTGCCCATTGCAACCTTTGACCAAGATTCAACAATTAAAACAAGAAAAGTCATTGTGGGAGTCTAAAACTCCCACTCGGTTGCCCCTACCAAAAAAATTAGTTAAAATAGGGTTTTTAGTGTTAATTTGCTAGAATAGTAGTTAGTGTTGTGTGGAATTAGATTAGATAGCGGATAGCGAAAATAGGGAAATGCTTAAGTAGTTAATTAGGTTCGTAGTGGTGATAAAACCGGGTCTTAAAATCACTAGTTCAAGTGCCGGAAAACAATTTCAAAGAGTCCCAGAAGAGATCCCGTGATATAAGTCTAAAATCACCATTTAAACTATATTGACTAGTTAAGTTTAGGAGGTAGTTAGAAGTAGTCCTTCTTCTTTTCTAGACGCTAATATTGATTTGAGATAACTAGTAGTTAGTTGTAGGAGGAAGACAAAAAGAAAAGACAAAAAAATAAAAATAAAATTTTAAAAATAAATAAATAAATAAATAAAACATTAAAAAATACATACTTGGGTATCAACCTTGGTAAGAACTAGCTCGGGTATCAACCCGAGTATGGGGTGATACCCGGGTACCCGGATATCATCTGGACAGAAGCCCGGGCGTCTCTAGCCGCCCTCCAAGTCCCCTCTCCCGAAGTTCTCCTCTGCCGAATTTTCCCTCTCTCCAGAACTTTTCCTTCTTCTCCAAGAACTCTCCTCTCTCCCCCTCTTTCTCTAAAATCTTCCCCCCCCCCTCAAATTTTCTCCTCTATCTCCCTCTCTAGTTCTCCCTCTTTCTATTTGGTCTTTTTTTTGGAGTTGGAGTTTGAAGAAGTAGTCAAAGAAGTGAAGGAGAGGTGGTGCAACAATGAGGAAGAAGAGGAAGAAGAAGAAGAAGAAGAAGAAGAAGAAGAAGAAGAAGAAGAAGAAGAAGAAGAAGAAGAAGAAGAAGAAGAAGAAGAAGAAGAAGAAGAAGAAGAAGAAGAAGAAGAAGAAGAAGAAGAAGAAGAAGAAGAAGAAGAAGAAGAAGAAGAAGAAGAAGAAGAAGAAGAAGAAGAAGAAGAAGAAGAAGAAGAAGAAGAAGAAGAAGAAGAAGAAGAAGAAGAAGAAGAAGAAGAAGAAGAAGAAGAAGAAGAAGAAGAAGAAGAAGAAGAAGAAGAAGAAGAAGAAGAAGAAGAAGAAGAAGAAGAAGAAGAAGAAGAAGAAGAAGAAGAAGAAGAAGAAGAAGAAGAAGAAGGTCAAGAACTGAGAACGGAACGGTTCACATTCTGACTGCAATCGCATTCAATGTCATCTTTCAAGAACATGAAGAATGCAAACTGAATTAATGGATATCATATTCATTAAACGAAAACATTACAGAGTATTACAAAATGCCAGATGAGGAATACATTCTTGCTACTAACTTTATATAGGATTTTATCCTTGTAACCGTAATGTAACCGCTAAGTCCAGCTGTCACTACGGGTGGAGTCGTGACATTACCCCCCTTTTTAACGTTGTGGGTGCTTGAGGATGTAACTTGTGAAACGTTGCCACAGCGTCTGGGGCGTTCTCAAGATTCACTGCAGGTTCCCATGAATTTTCCTCCACACCGTATCCTTTCCAGGAAACTAAGTACTGAATTTTTTTCCAGCGTCCAAATAGTCTGGAATCCAGGACTTCCTGCACCTCATATTCCAGATCCCCATCCGGAGTAACAATAGGCGGTGGAATTGTGGTCCGTCGCCCAGCAATGGTGTCTTCAGAATATCGTTCCAGGAGTGATACATGGAATACATCGTGAATTCATAATGAACTAGGAAGTTTAAGGCGATAGACTACGTCTGAAAGTTTCGAAATTATGGAAAATGGACCCAAAAATTTCGTTGTTAACTTTCGAGATGGAGAATCTGTGGGAATATTGTCATGTCGAAGTTGAACCCTGTCGCCGACTTGGAAAGCTGGCGGAAGTTGCGCGCCTTTGTCGTAGTTGCGTTTAGCCTGTTCACCAGCAAGTTGTATCATAGTCTTGACTTCCTCGTGAATTTCCTGCAAATATCGGACTCGATCTTCGGCAGCTGGGACTGTGGATGCAGACGGTGTCGTAAATGAAAAGGATGGATGGTAGCCATATGTCGCGTAAAACGGCGAGAATCTCGCAGCAGAATGAAATGCATTATTGTATGCAAATTCAGCCATCGGAAGGAGATCCGCCCAATCATTCTGACGTCTTGTGGTGAACATACGTAAATACTGTTCGAGAACCTGATTAACCCGTTCCGTTTGCCCATCTGATTGGGGATGAAAAGCAGTGGTGGGAGATGGCTTGATACACAATAATTCTGATAATCTTCTCATAAATTTTAATACGAATACTGGACCTCTGTCTGATATAACTTCTTCCGGTGTACCGTGGTACTTCCAACTGTTATGCAAATAAAGTGAAGCCATTTCCTGTGAAGTAATTGTCTCATTGGTTGGAATGAAATGACCGAGCTTGGTATTTTTATCAATTACCACCATGATGGAATCATACCCACTGCTAATGGGAAGCTTTACTATAAAATCGGCAGATATGCGTTTCCAAGGAGCGTGAGCAGCTGGGATGGGTTGAAGGAGCCCATAGCGAGCATGATGCATAGGTTTGGACCTTTGGCAAACATCACACCCGTCGACGTAACGATTTACATATCGTCTGAGTGTTGGCCAGTAAAAATTACGACTGACCAATTCCAAAGTTTTAGCACGCCCCTGGTGTCCAGCTGCAGGAGCGTCATGTCTATATCGAAGGATTTGTCTATAAAGTTCTGCATCATCCGGGACATAGATGCGATCATGGAACCGAAGAATATCATTGCTGTAAGTATATGGCTGTAGTCGACGTCGAATGTCTGCTGAGAGCTGGTGTGCATCTTTACGCAAGAGATCCAACAAAGGCTGAAGGACAAAATCTTCTTTTACAGCAATTTGAATTTTTTTAAGTATGCGATCATCTGTCCATACAGGTGGACAAGATTCGAGTGCGGCCAGTCGTAGAAGGGGACGAGCGAGTGAACTTCGGCCATCCATCAGGTCCACTCGTCTTGACAGGGCATCTGCCCGCCCATTTAATGATCCAGGCCGATGCTGAATTTGGAAATTAAACGTGGATAAAAATTCAGACCATCTTGCCTGGCGTCGGTTGAACTGTTTTGTTGTAAGACAAGATTCCAAATTCTTGTGGTCTGATATGACGTTCATGGTATGTGGGGAACCTTCCAAGTATACCCTCCAGTCTTGGAAAGCAAGAACCACAGTAAGTAATTCTTTGTCGTAGATGTCGTAGTTTTGTTTAGTAGGAGTCATTTTGAGCTTCTGTATGCACATGGATGCAAATACCCATCTGTGCCGTATTGTGAGAGAATCGCCGCAGTGGCCATGTTGGAAGCATCAGTTTCCACTATAAAGGGATTCTCGAAATTGGGATGTATTAATATGGCTGTCTGTATAAACATGAACTGAAGTTTCTTGAAAGCATCATCTGCCTGAGGTGTCCAAACGAAAACCTGACCTTTCTTTGTCAACGCTATAAGTGGCAATGCAACTCGTGAATAATCAAGAATAAACCGTCTATAAAAATTTGCAAAGCCGAGGAAAGCTTGAACTTCCTTTACTGATTTTGGTATGGGCCAATCCTTGATTGTTTGAATTTTATCACGACACATTTCAAGCCCATTTGAAGAAACTATCATTCCCAAAAATTCCACCGAAGTTCGATGAAACTCACATTTCGATTCTTTTGCATAAAGTCCGTGGTCCTGCAGCCGTTGGAGTACTTGTCGCACAACTCTGCAGTGTTCATCCATAGTCTTCGAAAAAATCAAAATATCGTCCAAATAGATGACCACAGATAGATCAAGGAGGTCACCAAAAACATGTTGCATGTGAGATTGAAACTGCGCAGGAGCATTTGTCAAGCCGAAAGGCATGACCAGATATTCAAAGAGACCATATCGGGTCTTAAAAGTTGTTTTGTATTCATGACCAGGAGCCATGCGAACACGATGATATGCTTGTCGAATATCAAGCTTTGTGAATATTTTGGCTCCCACCAAGCAATCAGTGAGCTCGAGAATAAGTGGGAGAGGTATCTATTTTTTATGGTAACTGCATTCAAATTACGGTAGTCTATGCAGACTCAGATAGAACCATCTTTCTAGCGAGCGAAGACAATGGGTGCAGAAATCGGAGATTTAGATCTACGAATCCATCCTTTGCCCAAATTCTCTTCTAAATAATTGCGCAGCTCCCCTAATTCCCTTGGAGACACAGGTCGTAATCCAGTGTTCCGTGGTTCCTGTCCATCTTTCAGTTCAATTTTCATGTCTGCGATACTGTGATTTGGTAATTCATTAGATGCACTTTCACTGAAAGCTCCTTTTAAATCACTGTATTCAGACGGAATTGAATTCGTAATTTCAGCTGTACATTCCGAGACCTCCAACACGTATAGATCGGCATCGGTAGCTGACAGTTGAAACGCTGCAGCTAAAATAACAACCGGCGAAAAATTCGAAGAAAGTTCTGGACCAGTGTCGTTACTGTCCGAATTTTTCTTCAATTCCGAAGTTTGTGTGTCAGTGGATTGTCTCGAATCTTGCGATTCCTGAAATCGCGTGGTTGCCTTCTGACCTGGTACGAAATCCTGAAATCGCGATTCCTGAAATTGGTTGATTGAAAACAAGGGTCCCACCGGTTGCAATCCCTGTGGACCTGAGTCGTCCATTTTCTCGTTTTCTTTGCCATTATCTGAGTGACTGTCTGTTTCATCCTAGTCCAGTAACCCCGGTTCGTAAAACTTATCGTTGAAACAATGCTTCTGGCAAAACGAAGAAGCCAATGTAACTTGTCGTTGTGACCATCAGATGGTCGGATCATGGCGGACTAACCATGGCATTCCAAGTATGCAGTCATAATGGCCGGTGTTAGTGATCTCTGCCAGTAACATCTCGTGGTGATTCCCAATGAATAACTCAACTTGAGCCTGATGAGTAATCAAACCAGAATCAATTACACGGCCATCAATTACCCGAACTTCTCTGGGATTATCCTTGAGGTGTATAACCGCGTTGCATATTTCCACGAATTTAGGGTGCATGAATACACCAGTAGCTCCTGAATCGATTAATATGAGAGCTTTACATGAGTTAATTATAGCATGCAAAGTTAAATGAGCACCTGGATCCGTGGATCGTAAATATAAAGAATCCATTCCTTTTTCATGAGTTTTTTCTTTTCATCAAACTGGTTGTCCAGCTTTAATTCACCGCCTGATAATAAAAACGTGGCTGCAGCAGTTTGAATTGTGCCCGGGTACTGAATTTCTAGATTCAGTCCCGAGCTATGCCTTTTCCTGAGACCGCACCTTCCGATTCTGTAGTTGCTGCAAGAGATAATGGCCGGGATGGATTGGTAGGACATTTGGATCGTATATGCCCGAACTCTCCACATCCCCAGCAACGACCTTGGCGTTGATATTCAAGTCTTTCTGCTACATTCTTTGCCAACGCTGGTGGTCCTCGAACTGCCCCAAGTTCCATGGGTACTGGACCCAAGTTCACCGGGTCTGATGAGGGCCTCACAGGTAGGATACGAGAACTAAAACTCAAGTTTCTCAAATTGGAAGACTCACTTGGTAATCGACGAGTTTGCTTCCTACTCCAGAGACGTTCATCAATGCGGGATGACATCGCCATCCATTCATGTAACCTGCGTGGCTGTGTCTCTACAGTGGCTACTGAATCCAGTATTTCATCTTTCAGTCCAGATCGAAATCTTGCTACTAAACTAGACTCATTCCAATCCAATTGAGCTGCATACTCATTGAAAGTAGAGATGTAATTTGCCACTGCTCCCGTTTGACAAAGCTTCCCAATGCGGTCCTCAGCGTTGTATGTTCTATCAAGATCATCGTAGATGCAAATAACTGCTTCTCGAAAAGCACTGTAATCCTCCAACAGATCATGCTTCCTTCCTTCATCAAGTGCTTGCAAGATTGGCATGGCCCAATTCTGTACTGATCCAGTCATATACGAAAGCGCGAATGCAACTTTATCTGCATCTGACTGGTACATACGTGGTTTTCCACGAAATACCAATCGGAGTTGTGCAAACCATCGATAAACTTCATTACCTTTCTTTCCCGAGAATTTATCAGGTGGAGCTACTTTCGATTCTGTGCTTCTTTCCTCAAATCGGTTATAGCTTCCAGGACCTCGTAGACCCCGATCTACTCCAAGACTTGAACTTCGGGGAGACCCAGGGCATTGTCTCACACTTGTTTGATCAAGAACTTGCTGTATGACATGGGGAAGTGCCGCCTGAAGGACGCTTTGTACCTGCTCTTGCACAAGTGCTGCCCAGTCCGGTGCAACTTCCTCAGGCGGTGGAATGTTTCCTGATTCCATTAATTCTCCTTGATCCGCACCAGGAATTCTAAACAATTTTTTATTTCATGACTGATTAAATCAGCCGGAATGTCACTCCGAAAAACCACCGGCAATTATCCATTTCTCCGGAGGACAACTGCATCGGCATTATCTCAACCCACTTACTGCTGACGAATTGTTTCTGTTTAAAAAAACGAAAAAACTGAGGTGCATAATCTCACCGAACTATTTCACTCATGACCTGAAGTTGATCAGTATTTAAAAATCACCACTGATCTCCGAACCTGCTTGCAATCGCGGCAGAATATGAACAGTTTTGTGATCTGGCATTATGTCAAGAACTGAGAACGGAACGGTTCACATTCTGACTGCAATCGCATTCAATGTCATCTTTCAAGAACATGAAGAATGCAAACTGAATTAATGGACATCATATTCATTAAACGAAAACATTACAGAGTATTACAAAATGCCAGATGAGGAATACATTCTTGCTACTAACTTTATATAGGATTCTATCCCTGTAACCGTAATGTAACCGCTAAGTCCAGCTGTCACTACGGGTGGAGTCGTGACAAAGAAGAAGAAGAAGAAGAACACAAAAAAAAAAAAGCTTCTCAAGTGTCTTGAAGGTGGTAGAAGGAGTGCGCGCAAGCTAGGGCTTGGTGGTGGAGGAGATACCTAGGGTTTGGTGGTGGTGGAAATAATAAGGAGTTGGAAATCAAAGGTGACTCTTGCCCATGTTGGGATTCTCTTGTTTGTGCAAATTTCTTGTTGTAAGTTTTTTTCTCTCTTTTCTACAAAGGTGACCCCCTGTAACATCCTCCTCGGTCGAGAAAAAAAGTCCTCGGTGGACTCTATCTAGACCATATTGTGACCTAGTATACATGTGAGTCTACATTAGTGTCATATTAATTGTTGTCTATTGTCCTAGCCTTGTGGCAAGTTATTTTTTTGAGTTTTCTCTATCCTCCTATGTTTTTTAGGTCTTGCCCACATTTTCTATATTTTTTCCGGTCAACCGGGAAAACCTCTTTCTAAGTCTTTGTCTCCGAAGTCCTCTCGTTGTTATGATTTTATGTGACCTTCTGTTGATAATATGCTGTTAAATATGTGAGACACCTATATCCATATATTTTAACAAAGTGTTCTGGAGTTGTCCACCGGTTGACTGTTAGACTTGTGTTTTGGGCCAGACCGAAGTTTGTGACAAGTTAATAGGGAGATTGTTGTAAATACAAGGCACATCCAGGAGTAGGTCCATCCCGGACAACATGACTCCACCAGTAAAACGGACGCTTTCGAAGATTGACATGAACAACTAGGAGGGGACTATGAAAGGTGAACAGTTGGTGGAGTCCTTTGTGGCTATACTAATTAAGCTTAAGGAGACTCCGCATGTCTCTATAGATACACCCAACTTTCTGGTGGATATTCCCAATCCATCGGTAGACCTCCCGTTTGAAACATCCGACCTCCCGATGGATTCTCTCGACCATGTAGATACTTCCAGCCGTAGTGGCAATCCCTATATGTATCAATTGGAAGAGCCTTCGGGTTGAGCCTTTGTTATATGATATGTGTTATTTTTTATTTATCCCACTGGTTGGTGGGATGTTGTTTTAAGTGCTAGATTTAAACACTAGGTTAAGAGTAGTAATGTCAATGGGACCCATTGCGCACCCTATCATTAGCACTTGAGTGGTTACTCTGGCTACTTACTTTTGTTAGAGAAAGGTTCACTGGTCCCGGGACCGGGAGTCTTCCGGTTTAACGGTCTACCGGTAATCCGCCGGTGACTAGGCTACCCTTGATTTTAGAATCTAGATGCCGTTTTGTCCTTTAGTGTATCTACTTTCAGAGGGTAGTTATTGACTCTGGTGCACGCTCTACATGCCATTTCCACCTTTTGGGAATCTAGTTTTGGAAGGTACCTAGTAGCCTTTGTGTACTTAAAGAGCCTTGAACTCTTGTGTTAAGTACTCTTCTCTTTGTTCATTTGCTCGTGTCTTGCCTTCATTGCTTGTGTCTAGAATATTTGTTGAGCTTGTGTAAGTAGACCGGGAGAGAGTTGAGTCCTCCTAGTGTGTCTTTGCTAGGTCTGCAAGGTTGTGACTTGTTGTCTGTTATGTGATTGAGTGTAAATAGAGACATCCCGAGGATGTAGGATATCCAGGTTAGATAGGTGGAGTGAGATCCAGGATTTATGCTCGAGACCCTTCACCGGTGGGATCGGGAAGAGTTGCTTTACCGGATGGGATCCAGGAAGCCCACGGCTATTTATGATAGCCTCCTTTAAGTGGTAAGTGGTTGGATTGGTGGGGAGGAGGGAAAATATCCCTCTTCTCGGTACACCAGAAGAAATCATTGCTAAGCCTGAGTGTGGAGAATTCCGGGATTTTTACCCTTGCAGTGGACGAGTTCCGACCATCCCCGTGGAAGATTGACTTGCTCATATGATTTGCTTAGTACTAACTTGTTGTGAATCTTATATCTTCTTGGTTTGATTCATTGGGTGTGGTTGTAGTTGGAATCTGGGCTTGCATGACCAGTTTACTTGGACAAGTTCCCGGTAGATTGTGAAGACTAGTAAATCGGCTGCGACCTTTTTAACTCTTTCAAGGTGTAGAGTTAGATTGTGGATATTGTGGCCTCTGGACTGCAAGAACGGAGGGTAGTGACTTTCCGAGCATTGTAAAAACTTACCGGAAAACTACTCTGACGCTCAACAGAGTTTAACTTAAACGCTTATGGTTACTTGTTACCAGTTGCTAAGGTACCGGGGAAGCCATCCTCCGGGATGTGCTGAGGTATTAAGTGTAAATTGTTGTTGAGATTTAAAGAGTTTGATGCATGATAAAAATCCCTAGAAACGATCTGGTAAGGTGGGCTCTCTTAAGGTTAATTTTGGTTAACTTTGAGAATTACGAACCACTAGACTACAACATTTGCATTAATTTACTGGAAGAGGTGAGGAAAAGTTATACAACAATGTCTTAATTCCTCTCCCACTTCATATTCATTGAAAATGCAAACAAGTTAAGTGCAAAAGATATGGTTTATTGAATGAAGGAGCATCAAAAACTAATTGCTCCAATGTATTACATATATAATGTTGTTATTTCACCTTAACACTTATAGAGGTGAAATTAACAAAGGAGTGAGCAGAAAATGTTTTAACACTTAACTCATAACACTTAGTAGTGTTAATTTTTAGGGAGCAAAAATTTTCACAACATTTATTGAATTATAACATAAATAGGGGTAACATTTAAAGAGGGTCGAATGTACATGTAATCTTCCCACACTCCAAAGTCACAAGACACCCACTCGTCATACTTGTATACGAGGAGCTCATCCTGCGCATATCCGGGAAGAACCTAGACACTCCATTGATCAACAAGTCCTCAATGAACGAAGTAGTAGACTTATCACCCATTTTTTTAGCAATTGTAGATTTGATGTAGTCCGCAACCTCACCATGTGGATTTTCCCTCTCAAATTTTCCCCAAAGTTTAGGTCATGGATTGAGTCTAATTTTGTAACGTTGGATATTAAAAGTAAGCATTTTATTTCCATGAAAGTTTGTTCAAAGAAAAAAAATCATCTCAATCTTGGTTTTGGAGAAACATGACCTAGGAGCTCAAGGGTTTTTGATTGTATACAAAAATGTTCCAAACTTATACAAATTAAAATGGAAGTCTTGATTGTAATGAGAGAGACCAAAAATCACAAAACAATGAAGAATCTCAAAGAGACAAATTTCAATCAAAATTGAAGACCAAAATCATTTTTCATGTATATGAAATACAACATAGTACGTGGCATGGTATTCATTGTATTTTAGCATATTTGATGTATTTTGTGTTGTATTCCTAGATTTCCTAGGAGTTATGTAACTCCAAATCATGATATGATTTTTGCAGAATGTTCATGTCATGTGTGCGCAAATCTGAACTTCACATTTCACAACCTAATTCCTCATGGATTTTATACAAATTGAATTTTTAACACCTCCAGAATTCCATTTTGGGTCTCATGGGCACTAAAGGGTTAAAGGGTAATCATTTCACAAGTTTCGCACTTTTCTACCAAAAGTGTGAAGAGCACCCTTTGGACTGCACATCCCACAAACCTATGCCCAAACTACTAGTACAACAGGAGCAATCAACACACAAAACTGCTGAATGAAAGGGCCGTACACATTAACCAAAAAGCTTACAGCATTTATGGTGCCTGCAACCATAGGATGCTGGTGATTTTTGCACGCATCCAATGTCATCAACCATTCAACCTTAGCTGCAAAACCATCCACAAATCGGTGTATGCACCATCATATTTGTACAAACAAGATTCTTAAAGGACATTGCACATTTCCGCATGTTCATCTCATGCCTATTATCTGGTAAGAATCACCAAGCAGAGGGTTAGTTTCTTTCATCACGATCAGATTTGGTTCAACCCCTACAGGCCCGCAACATTTTTGCACCCAAATCACTCAAAACTGCCAGTTTCAATGCATTCAACACAAAATGCAAATCAACACAGTTTTTTACATTTCTAACCGTAGGATCCTGTACTAGGATTGTACAAGTATGTGTTGTTCGGTTTGACCGCAAGGATTGAAAGCTATCGATATCTTTCAATCCTTGAATTGTCGATATCTTTCAATCCTTGCGGTCAAACCTTGAAATATCTTGCGATATCTTTCAATCCTTGAAGATTCAACAAACTTCCATGGCGACTTTTTGCACTACGGTCCATGATTTTCTAATTTTAACTTAAGAATAATTATGTTAGGCACATGTGCACCAAATTTTAGAAGTAGAAGAAGGGTAGAAGATGTCCTTAGAAATCTTGGAATGCAACTATGTTTTGAGAATTAACAATACGCTTCAAGTTTTGCATATGACATATCCTTCTCATATTTTTTTTAATTCAAACATCCATATGGTCGATGCAAATATTTCCATTTATTTTCCAAGAGGATTTTTTTTTTAAATTTAAGAGGACTAAAACTCAAATTTCTATTGAATCCAGAATTAAAGTTTTGCCACCCTATTTGTTATGTCTTACTAAACCGCTACACTATAAAAAGATTTGTAACTTTTGAACCATAAGTTGGATATCTACGAAAAATTGTGTCAACGGAAAGCTACTAAAAAGTTGCCCATTCAACATTCAAATCTCATTAAATCATGCCTAAATATGAGATTGTGGGACCTTATCCAAACTTAAAATGGCCCCCGAGGGGACATTGGGCCTTTAGAAGTTAAGAACTCCAAGTTGTCGGAAGGAGTTTGCCAACATATTCATATTTTACATTAATGATTCACCTAAAATTCTTCAGTCACCTAGAATTCTTGGACTCTTAGCACTGAATCTTGACGCTGCTGTCATATGCTACTCGTTCATAATTTTCACTGTTAACCAGATTCTAAATGCGTGCATTATCTCAGATATCCATTACTGTCAAATGGTGGTGCTGGAGCCAGAACGGACTTCTCAGTTCCTTGATGACAAGCAAACGACCTCAATAATAAATAAGTTTGTATACTACTGAACTCAATTCAATGAGAAACTAGTACAGTATTGCCACATTGGCTATGTACTTTAACGTCCCATAACCCTTCAACCCATTAAGGCCAATGAGCTTTTTTGGCATGTGAGGATCTACGAGTGTTCTAGATCATGCAGAATGGCATCTTTGCGGTGGTTACATTTCAGAACAAAAATCTGTGAATTTGTTTCATGGAAATTACTGTAGCTTGTCGATGCTTGCATAGATTGCCGTGGCAATGGTCTCAAAAGATGTCCATCTTCCTCCACCTCTAAGTCATGGTCAATTTTTTCCTTTGAGGTGGCAGATAGCACTTTCTACAAAAGTTTTTGTCCAAGATCGACCCATACATGGTCGGTCAGCCTAAAAGGGTTGAGGCTGATGACCTTTTTTAGCCTGCAGGAATCTACTAGTATTAATGACCATGCAGAATAACATTTACACATAGGGTACATTTCATCACAACCTCCATTCACGGAAATCAGTGTCAAATTCTTGTGCTTGCACAAGAATTTTCGTGGCGATTGTCTCAATAGAAGCCCATCTTCCTCCACCTCTTTCTCATAGTTTGAGTCTTTCATAGACGTAGCTTGTAGCAATTGCTTTCGAGATTATTGTGCCAAAATTATCCAAATGGGTCGCTTGGCCTTACAGGGTTAAGGTTGAATGCCCTATATCCACCACCCACCCAAGTGACAAAATCATAACCCATATCTGACCAAGTTGTGCAATATGATCCATCTTTTGGGATCTCTTTAAACCATATAGACGGATGGTACGGGAAGGGGGGTGTGAACAAAATATGGCCCCTATTTTTATGTTGGAGAGGGGCCCTATTTAGACCAAGGTGAGACCTCCAATGGTAATTTGTGGGCGTAGGCCCCAAAATTGGCAGAAAAAATCCAAAAAAAACATGTGGATCCCGAATCAAAAAAGGCAGAAAAAGAGGCCTATCCTTAACCCACCCTCCGTGACATCCGTCTACATGAAATAAAGAGATCCCAACTTTTGAAGGTGATTTTATGATAAAAAAATAATCCCCTGCTAGAAACAAGTTAGGGAGCTTAAGTTGGTGGTATATAGGACATCCGACCTTATGGTTGGATAACTTATCACCACCACCAACCCTAGAATCAACAGTCTTATGTGGGCCAAAACCACCAGCCGCCCACCCCATTTCCGAAATTTTAGGAAAGTCAGTTATGATTGAGTGTCAGTTTATAATTGGTTCAAAGCTCTCGGTTTTTAGTCTTTTGCACAAGTGGTCATTAGCACAACTTAATGTGGAAGTAAAGAGTTTTGTATGTCGAGAATGGGTCACGGCTTACTATCCACTTCAAAAATTTGTAGCAATTTCAATATGAAGAAATAAATGGTCACGACAATTGCAATATTCATGAAATCCTATTTTGAATTCCAAAAAAATTCTTACCACGTATACAAACGCTATAAATAGGTCAGCAGCTTAAGTTGGTGGTTACAGTCATCCAACCTTAATCAAGTTGGTGTTCTCAAGGACCCAGCTGCTCAATTGATCAACCAATGTACCTAATCACACTCAACATGACGTCCGATCCCTTAGCGTAGTACATACCACTGTAGCCGAATCATCAACAATCCTCTTGGGAACTCCAATCCTAGTTCCCCAACCACATGTAGGAGTACTAGTACATCAGTACCACAGCTGCAACACGGGAATCTGTCAACGCAACGATTCCCACCCTCAATGAAAACGCTGCCATTTACCATAACAAAAAAACTCTTATGACTATAACTGAACTTCCACGATAACTGTAACGCTCATGCAACAGAACTAAAGTCTCCTTACAATAGGTAAGAAACACATCTCAACAGAAGAGCAAACTTTGTAAGAGAGCGGCCGCACCAGTCTCGCATAAAGCAAACGATACAAGAACAAAGTTCTGCAAAAGAAAAGAGAATCGACCAATTTACACATTGCAACCCAATGACAATACACTTTCAGCTGCAGAAAGATAAGATAATATGGACACAAAGCAGGATATGTGTACGCAAAATCGTGTCTACTTCCGGAGACTCTTTGAATTGTTCCAAGTCATGGTGTTAATGTACAAGGCCAGATATATGGCAAGAGGGGAAAAAAGCCTGCGACCGATCAGTAAAGTTAATAATAATCTCTACATATTGCTACAAAAAGGGGGACAGCTTACTCGTGACGAGGTCACGATTTTCTAGATCTGCGGGAAGTGGAGAAATTCGCCAACCCGGAGAAGAATCCAGTGAGAAAGCCAGGTTTCCTCGGCTTGCGGAAGATCGCTTCCAAAGCTCTGTTCCTGCTGGACGAGGACGACGCCGTGTCGCCGTGCCAGGAGTGCGGCATGTCCTTGGCGACGGTGCGCGAATTCGAGGCCGGCATCTCGGTCTCCTCCCAGAGCGCCAGACTCTCCACGCGATCCTCCTGGAGCTCCTTGCGGAAGCTGTGACCGAAGGCGAACCGGTCGCTCAAGGTGTTCGGCGCCTCGTCGAGCGCCGGCTGCTCGACGTGGAACTTCTTGCGCAGCTCCCGGCGCAGCGCCACGTCGGTGCAGCACGCGGTGGAGTGGCGCGCGGGCGCGAAGTCCGCGCTCGTGGTGCGCACTGCGAAATCCGCCAGGGAAATGTCATCGTCGGAGACCGTGTTGCTGGTGCGCGTGGAGGACGTAAAGACCGAGGTCGCGTCGTCTTCAGAGATCGTGTCCGTGGCGGAGAAGCGCTCCAACTCGGGCGACTCCACGGACGGCCTCCCGCCAGCCACCGGCTGCACTCGCGCGGCTCCCGCGAAGCTCCCGCGCCCCAAGTTGCTCGGCCGGAACGGCGCGCTCTTCGCCGAAGCCGGAGAGCGCTGATCGCCAAGAAACGTCAACTTGTACACTCCCATCCTTGCTCCTGATGGCACCGTCTCCCTCGAATCCTCTCCTCGCGCCACCAAAACTCTCCCGGGCAACTAAACTCTCAAATCCTCCGCCGCGATCCAATCACAAAATATGTATATATGTAAAAAAAATCAATCAACACCAGCAAACCAAACCCACATCGCAACTGCAGCCCTCGAACCTCCTCATCCTAACATGCCTCAATTGATATCACTCTCATAAAACTCTCGATAAAATTCTAACACGTTCGATCTCCTCGCGCAGACGAAATTGCGAAGCTCAAAACTTCCTACAAAATCCTTCGCCCTCCCAAACAAAGACAGCTTCTCCTCTTCAACGACGTAATAGATATCCGAAAACGGCAACTGTGTGAGAGCATCAATTGCGAAAGCACAGTTGCTGAGCTGACTCAACGAAGTGAGAGAGCGGAAACGGCTCTCAGATCTGTGCTTGCGGCAGCTCCAGTGCGCTAGTCATGCACAGTTGGCGGACAGGCTCTCCAGCTGATTTAGAGGCGGGATCAGCCTGAGCGTGGAGAATGAGGAATTGGCAGCGCGGGGGAGCCTCTAAAATTGCCTTGTGGAGAGCCGCAATTTGGTGGAGCTATCCGGCCATCACGTGCAGCCACTTTCTCTCCACTTTTTAACTTTTACTTTTTGGTTCTGTAACTTCATGTCTCGTCATTGAACCCTTTCCCTTTCGTCTTCTTTTTCCCTTTTCCCTCACGTCTTTTTCTTTTTCTTTTTTTCATTGAATTTTCGGTTGTGCCCAACTCCATGGTTTTCACTTTGGGTCTGGGTCTGTAATGAGATAAGAAGAAGAAGAACTCCGGACCGAAGTGAATAAATTGTTTGTTCATTCCACTGGACATAGATTTAGTAGTATGGAACTACTCCCCCCTCTTGAGGGTAGACCTGTAATGAGATACATAGGAAGAAGCGGCAGGTAGTTTCATGTTAGGCGTAACCCTCAAAGGTTCAGAGAAGCCACATTTGGGTTGCAACATGATGTTTTATGTGTATTTGACATACAAGGTGTCAGAATTGATGTATACGATGGTTACAAGAGGTTGTATTTGTGTTGAGCTTGATCCAGTGACACATGGCAATTTTAATTCAGATCATTATTGCACCTATTGTATGCTTGAGGAGTTGCAGAATGGTCGTGTATTTTACGTGAATTTGAGCATGATAAGGTGCAGATATCGAAATGACCTCCAAATGGAAGATGTCAATTGAAGAATCTTCAATCTAAAGGTGTATGTCTTGCTAAATTTTAGTACACGTTTTGTATGTTAAGATTGTATGTAAAATACATGACCGTATACATGGCCCTCCACTGACCTTTAAGGGTTAAGGTGCCTACCCTCTGGAGGGGGAAGTAGTTCCATACTAATGCTTTGTCCGGTGGACATCGATTTAGTGGTGGAACAAACACATTCTATTCACATTGGCCTTCACTGGAGATTGGAGTTCTTCCTTTTCTTTTTGCTAAGAGAAAACATCACATGGGCGGTTAAAAATGGTAGAATACAGGCTAAATTTCAATTAGAATATACAAAGTTTTTTTTTGTTTTTAGTGATAAAAGAGCATAAAATTGGATGAAGGTGTGTGTGGATTTATAAAACATGGGATGTTAATTTTTTAACCCCTACATTTCCTGAGTTCCCTTCGGGGACTCTTAAAGGTTTAGGTAGGTTCCTACAGTGCCAATTTTGAACATTATTTTTTGAAATTTTTATTGTAGATGGACATTACCAAAAGCTTTATGTTTGTACAATTTCTTTTAAATCGTACATTCAATGCAAAAGTTATGCCACCTTGAAGCAAAACTTTGCGAGAGTGGGCACATTGGGCAACTCCAAAAACTTTATCTAGGACCCTCTATTGAATGTGAGATTTTCAGTTCTAGCAAATAATATTATTTCCTTCCATTGTGTCATGATAAAATTCTTGTCTTTAGTGAAAAATAGCATGCTAATCCAAGTAAAAAATTTCAAACATTGTCACACATCATCGAGCAAGCTACCAAAAAACTTCTTCTTTCCTACACAAGAACTAAAGATCTTAGTGTTTTTTAGTTCTTTTTTCTACTGTAAGATGTGGTATAAAACTTCATATTGACCATTTGGATTCTCATCTTAATACATTGAGCTTACAAAAAAAAACGTGAATTGACAATTTTTGAACCTCCACTTCTAACAAAATAGTTTTGAATATGCTACACCCCTTTTCTACTTCTAAAAATTGGTGTACAAGGAACCAATACCATGCCGAACCTCTAAAGGCCCACGAGTTCCCTCTGGGGACTCTTGAAGGTTTGGGCAGGTTCCTATGGTGTCAATTTGTAACATTCCTTTTCGAAATTTCTATTGTAGATAGACATTGCTAAAAGATTTGCGCGAGCCCAATTTATTGATAAATCCGACATTTTATGAAAAAGTAACAGGGTTTTGAATTTCAAATGGGGAGAGTGGGCACGTCGAGCAACTTCAAAAAATTTTGCTAGGACACTCTATTGAGTGTGAGATTTTCAATGCTAGCGAATAATATAATTTCCTATCATATTGTCAAAAAAAATCTAGTGTCTTAAGTGGAAAATAGCATAATAATCTAAGTCAAACATTTTCACACATTGTCACACTTTGTCGGGCAAGGTACCAAAAAAACTTCTTCTTTTCCACATGAAACTTAGAGATCTTCATATTTCTTACTTTTTTTCAACTACAAGATGTGGTCTAAACCTTTATATTGACCATTTGGATTATCATTCTAAAACATGTATAGTTCACAAAAGAATAAAATGTGAATTGGCAATTTTTGAACCTCCACTCTTTGCGCATTTGTTTTGAATACGCTACACCCCTCTCTACCTCTACAAATTGGTATGTAAGGAAATAACATCATGTTTAAGATGATGGTAATTGTTTTAGACCTTGTGTAGTGCAAACAATTGACACCAAGTGACGTCAAAGTCTGATGATCTACTCAACGCATGGAAGAAAATGAATAGTTTTTTCTACTTCAAACACTATAAACTTTCAACCCTTGTGGTCAAAGTTTATGAAATTTTGTGAGGACGTCAATTGACAAGTCTTAAACTAGATCCCATGGTTAGATGTAGAAATAAAAGGTATTGATTACCTCATTACTCATTGCACTAGAACGAGCAATTTTGAAGTGTTTTTGGTGTGAAAATACCTTCAAGGGCCTATAGGGGTGAAGATGATGGTATAAAATTCAAACATTGTGTAGTGCATTTGACCCCAAGTGAACTCAAAGTGTGCTAATCCACTAAACGTAGGGAAGAAAATGAACTGTTTTTTCTACTTCAAAGACTATAATCTATCAATCCATGCCATCATAGTGTATGAAAAATTGTGAGTATGTTTTTTTAATAAGTATAAACTGAGATCCTACGGATTGAATTGAAAATAAATGTTTTTGTTTGCTTTCTTACTCATAGCACTAGAATCAACAAGTTTTGAAGTGTTTCTGGTGGGAGTTTGTCTTAGAAATTCAGGGATTGAAAGACTATGATTGTATTTTACCAATACCACTCCGAAAGTGCTTCTTTTGATGAGATGTTATGAGACTAACTCAAGTATGATCTTACTATTTTTTACTGTAGGGTCTTGAGGTTTAGGACTATAAGAAGACAATCAAAACATTTCATGAACTTGGACCAAAGAAACTATTCATTCTACTTTATGATAGGTCAATGCACGCCAAAAATCACAATTATTGAAGGGATTTAGAATATGAGAAAGAAATGGATCAATGTCTAGGGTTATTAGCACAACCATTTCACAAACTTGCCAATTTTCATTTAAATTTAAATCAACAATTGTCAAAGGTGGAATCCAAATGATAGATAAATAGTTACAAATTCTTCGATTTGGTGGAGAAAAATGGGGAAAAACAAGATGATCATGTTTATGTCACCTTTATTCATTTGAACTAATACACATCAAGGGTTGTCAACAAATAAAGGGTGGGGAGTAGGGGGAGTCTTTGCAAGGGGGCTTCATGGGGGTCTTTGCATAAGATCTTTGAGGGTGGGGGTCTTTGCGTAAGATCTTTGAGGGTGGGGGTCTTTGCGTAAGATCTTTGAGGGTGGGGGTCTTTGCAAGGGATCTCGAGGGGGCGTCTTTATGAAGATCTTCACTCTAAGTGGATTCAGCGGCCAATCTCTTTTCTCTGAACTCTTCTTCAATAACTTACTTCCCGCATCCAAAATTTAACAACTCTGCTAATCTTGCATTATTGCCTCCAAATCTAACTTTTTTGGTAACTCCGAAATGAAACAAGAAAAATCCCATGAAGCTTTTTGTAGTGCCTAGTCTCAATGAAATTTTCATAAATTACTTCTTCAAAATGGTTTTTTATTGGAAACCCCTCCACAATCAACCACTCCAACCTGACAACCATCATCCAGGTAAGTTACTTACAATCTTCTAGGTAACAGTTGGTTTGGGGATGTGTGGGCAAAGTTAGTGGTTGTATTGATTGGGAGTCAGAGCTCTTATTGCTGTTCCGTGCAACAACGGTAGGTTGAATAAATCTAACTATTCTCAAAGTAATTACTAAGTTACGTGGTAATTACTCGGAGCCATGGCTTTCAACGCCACCAACAGCAAAATACCTTTGTCTATACTTCTCAAAAGAATGTGTTCTCAATGTGCAAGATTTTGATAAGATTCAAGGGCACCATATAACGTGATGAAGTTAGGCCTCACGCTCTAAGAAGTAGTAGTTTTTTTTTTTTTTTTTGGTTGTTGCATAGATTGTATTTTATTGGTTTTCAATCTCTAGTATGTACATTAGTGGGTGTTGAGGTCTATTTTAAAATAAAATTATTGGTCAAGATATGCATTGTAGGTTTCTTGTAAATTGTCTGTGGTATAGAGATTAGAGGGCCAAAATCATGACATTTACTTCGGGAAAGATTTTGCACCATGATAGTCATATAGATTAGTATAGGTTGTCAGTACCACCAATTGAGGTCTTGAGGGGCTTGTACACTAGGGACTGAGGTGCATGTATTTTCTTTTCCACCTATTCTCCTTCAAGAATCACAGCAACTTTCCCACCTATACTCCTTTCGGGAAAAAAATCCCATATGTCAATGTTTTGTTACAATGACAATATTGGTGCTTATGCTTGAACTTTTTGGAGTAATGTGTATGTTGGCTATTTTCTTGATGTCCTTAGCCAGAATTGTGTTTTCCTTCCAGGCTCCATGACTAGAGCAGGTGAGAGAGGAAAGATTTAGAAAATAGGGACCTCTAATCCTTAAACTTGAGAAGGTGCCACTTGTGGCGACAATACTTTGCATGTATAGTAGTGTATTTGAACACGATAAGGTTCGGATATTGAAAATGACCTCCAAATAAAACATGTTAGTTGAATATTCTTCACTCCAAAGGTGTAAGCCTTGCCAAACTTTAGTACATTCTTTATATTATATAGAGGAAATTACGTGCATGTATACAAGGTTCATGCGTGACATTAGCTAGAAACCAAGTGTGGATCTGTTAAATGGTATGGTTCACATACCCTAAACTCAGGGCCGCTTCACACCTAACGCCCAAGTCGAGAGTCTGTCGATTTCCACCAATGAGATTACTTGAATGGCCAAAGTCCATCCTCTTGGCCTTCACACTAAAGGCCAAAGTCCAAAGGCCATCGTCTTCCAATGTGCCTACATGGCAGTACTTTTTGAGAGTTTTGGTGCCAAGGCGACAAACTCTTGGGCAAAACTTGGATCGCCGTTTTTAGTCGACCCAAACTTCCTTTGAGAGTCCGTCGATTTTTTCAAAAAAATAATCAAAATCAAACAAGATCTGGACCGTTGTATGAAAGAGGCAAAAAATTTTGGCTGATATTTGTGGGCCGGTTTTTTTGGCATAATGACATGGGGTTTGGACTTTGGACTTGGCTTTGGGGCTTCACACTACAGCCGCCCAAAGGCTTCAATATATATATTTTTATGTTTTTTTTAATCCAAAAGTTTGGACTCTCGCCATAGTTTGGACACAAATTTTGACGGACAAATTCTCGACTTGGTCTGGTGTGAAGCGGCCCTCAACCTTACAAGCTTCACACTACAAAGACCCAAACTTCACAAATCGCTTACAACTGTAATGTTTGTTTTTCAATTGCAAAACTTGGCCTCTCGGCGAATAATTTAGTCTTACATGGAGTTTGGTCCTTGGTCCGTGAATGAAACCCCCCCTAATGATGAATTTGTATCGTTGGCTAGAAATGCAAAACATGGGGGTTTTAAAAGGGCAGGTGAACTACGCTCCCAGGGCTGGTTCAAGTCACCAGAAGTCATGCCACGTCTGCACACAACAGCTCCATATAAAGTAGGGTAGATGAACTGCACCAGGTTCATGTCTCAACGAAGTGAGGAAAATAGGAAGTGGGCGTTCATGCCCCAAGGCCTATTCAATAGCGCCTAATGTTGAGGGGGAGAAAATATCATAGTATTTCCAAATGCATGCCCTGCGTCTTCAATGGAGCACGTCGCTGATTACTCCCCGCCATTATGCCACTTCCTATATAAGTAGGCAGCAAGGGAGAACTCTTCAACGGTGGTTCATCACTTAATGCTAGTACTTTTATAAATAATTGTACTTTTAAAAATGGCTAGTAGGACTGGTTCATGAATCGTGAGTGAATTCGGTAGATCTCCCGCTCCCCAGACTCCTGCTAGAAAATTTCAAAATTTTATAAAAAGATATTCTTTTGAAAAACGGAGAAAAATATCTGAGTTTGTCAAGACAGCTCATTTATAATTTTATAGCGTTGTTGTAACTTTCAATTTATTAAAAACATAATAAAAATCATGTCATTTTTGAATTATATAGAAAATCTATGATTATTGACCCTACGAGGCTTGGGAGAGCCTACAAGTGTAAGAGACCTTGGGGCCCCACTCGTTGCAATCATAGTAGCTCGCCAATGTTTGCATCAATTTTGGTGGTGTTGATCCTCGTGGATGCTCATCTTGCTCCGCCTCTAAATTTTCCTTGGAGGTGGTCTAGAGCGCTTGCTATAGAAGGTGATGTGGTCTAATGACTCATGTATGAAAGTTAAACCTTGAAGGGTTAACCCCTACAAGACCAAGACTATGTTTCACCAAAACCACCCAAAATTGCCCCTTTAAGATGAGGCGTTGCAAGACTAATTTAACCCCTAAAAGACCAAGTGTCAAAAATGGGCTTTTTGAAAGTTTGGCCAGGTTCCTATTGTGTCAATTTCCAATATTCCACTTTGAAATTTTTACTGTACAAGAACATTACTAAGACCTCAATGGAAGAACAGTTTTTTCCTTAATACAATATGTAATGAAAAGTTATAGGGTTTTGAATTTCAAATGGAGAGAGCGTGCACTTCGGGCTCCTCCAGAATCTTTTCTTAGGACACTCTATTGAATGTGAGATTTTCAATACCAGCAAGTCATATGTTTTCCCTTCATATTGTTAAAAAAGAAATCTCGCCTTAGTGAAAAAGAGCAAATTAACCCAAGTCAAACATTTTCACACATTGTCTCACATTGTCGGGCAAAGTACGAAAAAAAACTTCTTCATTTCCACATAAAACTTAGAGATCTTATTTTTGACTTTTTTTTGTACTACAACAATATGTAGTGTAAAACTAAGGTAGAGGCATCCAATTCCAATCACTTAAGCCATTTGGGGACTCAAATGACATTGTATGTCAAAAGTGTTTACATTGAAAGATTCAGAATTAGGAATGAAACTCAACAATAATTTTTTTAATTTAATCTCAAAGATTTGCAATTGATATTGAATTTAGAAGCCCAGAAACCACCGGAGCCCATAATCAAAGTACAAAGTAGGTGAGATTTGGTGCCTTCCTTTACCCAATGCCAATAAGTGAGAGTGAGTAAAAAGAGAGAAGACATGCCATGGATAACCAACTCATGGAGGTACCCAATGCCGATTGGCCTTGTTCAACTTTCAAGGCAAGGCCACCAATGAGAGCTCAATTGACGTGGAGCAACCCAAAATTGCACACTTCATGATCCAATGCCAATTATGATTGGAGTTTTCAGATTTTGAGTTATCTGTTTTGAGTCGCTTCATGCACCATTTCATGCATTTACCATTTTCATGCACCATTCCTTGCATACTTTGCTGATCAAAATTGGGTGCCCCTACCTTACTTATTGACCATTTGGATTATCCATCTAAAACATATTAATTTCACAAAAAATTAAAACAAAATTGGCAGTTTGTGTAGTGCAAACAATTGGCACCAAGTGAAGTCAAAGTTTGTCGATCTACTAAACGCAAGGAACAAAGTGAACCATTTGTTTGACTTAAAACACTATCATCTTTCAATCCGTCCGGTCAAAGTTTATGAAATTTTTGTGAGTATGTTACTTAATAAGTTGTATTTGAGATCCTACGGTCAAAAATAGAAATATAAAATTTTGTTTCCTTCTTTATTCATTGCCCTAGAATCCAACAATTTTGAAGTGTTTTTGGTGTGAAACTATCACGGTACCTTAGGGGTTAAACAACTTATAACTATTTTCAACCGTAGGATCTTCACTTTCACTACTACAAAATCACTCTCCAAAATATTCTGTAAACTTTGACCACATAGATTTTAAGATACATGCATTTAAAGAGTGCAAAATGGTTTATTCTTCTATATGCGGACATGACCAACATACTTTGACTCAAGGTATTGGCATATATTTACTTTATGTAATGCATAGATTTTGTAGATCCACGTTCTATCTTATATAAGGTCATTGTACCCCAAAAATCACAAGTAACATAGGTGTTTAGGATAAGAAAAATGGACTCGCAATGATTAGGAAGATAGAAAGTGGCCCTTTACTTAGGAAACAATTTAATTTTTTATATTGGGAAATAGTTGTTGGATCTAAAATCCAAACGGTGGATAGAATTATTATGACTTGTTCTAATAATAAAAAATAATTTTAAAAAGAAGTAAAATCCATTATTCTTTATGTGTTTCAATGTGAAAACTATTAAAGTTGCCAAGAACTTTCCTTCACTACTTCCCACTTGAAAAAAGTGCATTAGTCAACCCTACAATACTGGTATTCAGCTCTATAGTACCCTACATGACTACCCTAAAGTTGAGCTTTTTAAGTTTGAAGCACTATAATTTTTTTCCTATAAGTCCAAAAACATAAAGAACAAACTCAAGCAGAGATAATATGTATTTCTATTCTCACTTAAGATTTCAAGAAGTTATCTTCAAAATTGGTTTTTTTAGAACCTGCCAAAAATCAATTTGTACCCCGTAGGTACACTTGGTCCTTCAGGGATTAAGAGATTAGAGGTGCACTTGTCCTTATAGGGTAAAGAGAATTGGAGGATTTTGGGATGAACCAAATGGATGGAATCAAGCACGGGGTGCAGGTCATAGCGGTAACATAGATGTAGGGCCGCACACATAATGCCGGTTTAGTCCCGAACGCCCGTCCAACGAGCACGAGTTGGGTTGAACCTGCCTGACGTGCTCAATCGACCAACACGTGCTCCTGACACGTCGAGTTCACCTCCAAACGCCATTTGGTAGCCGTGTGAGGACCCCATGTGCAAGACCCATATGTTTGGGAGTTGGTTGCTTTGGGGTGAACAACAAAGATGAGATGCAGTCAGGTGGTAATCCACTTCAAGGCGAAACTCGACCACTCATAATTTGAAGTGCACGAAATATGGAGGATTTCCTTGTAGTAGTTTTTTTTCGAAAAAAATTAAATATTATGTTTTAATTTGTTTTATTTTATTTTATTTTTTAGGCAGATTTCCTTGTAATAGAACCGGTAATGTGAAGCTCTCCTCGGTTCCAACTGGCACCTAGATTCTCATTTGTCTAGAGAACATCGGACCAATTGCCTGAGATTCTCACGAGTCACATTGCACTCTTGAACAATCTGCAAGTCTAGCGACTTTTCAATTGGAAATCAATGCACTAACTACACCGTTCCGTGAATATAGTGTAGACTAGACTATTTGAAATTTCCTACACTAATTGAAAATTTACATGCAATTGTTGATTGACACACACTTGCTTGAGAACAAATACCCAATGAGAACTTGGCATGCACATGCTTTGATGGAAATTAGTGTGAGTGATCTACATCAATAATCCCTCTACACTATATTCAGTGTTTAGTGTACCGTATTAGGTGTGGCTTGACGTTTTCTGTTACTTGTGTGGCTCATGTAGCTCACTTTGAAGGTAATCTACACTAAAGATCACATTTAGTGTAGCATACACTAAATGCGAAGCCATACACTAAATGCGAAGCCATACACTAAATGCGAAGCCATACACTAAATGCAAAATTTGCAATTGGTGTAGTGACATAACCATACAGTAAATGTGAAAGACTACACTATATGTGAATTTCAGTAAAGATTGTAACGGATTTTATTTTACTCGTGCGCATTTAGTGTATGAAAAGTAAAAAAACATAATATGTTCATTAAGACAAAAGACAACCATTTGGAGGAAGAACGTTGATTAAATAAAACAAAACTTGCAAGAAAAACAAGGAAAAAAAGAAAGGCTTGAGGAATAATAATGAGGAATATTAAGAGATTCCGAGGAATAATAAGGAATATTGAGGAATATAGACAAATGTAGAGAAATTTTGTGGAATTTGGAGGAATCCTAGAGAATCATGGAGAGTTTAAAAGAATCTTTTAGGAATCTTTTAGGGATAGTGTAGGAATCTTGTTGGAATCTTTTAGGGATCTTTTGGAGAATCTTTTGGAGAATCTTGTGAGGAATGTTGATAATGTTGGAGAATCTACTAGAATAATTTGAGGAATCTTGATGCATTTTGGAGATTCTTTTGAAGATTCTTAGGAACTTGTGAGTATGAAAGTATGACGGCCACTAAGCGGTTGTTTGGTGGTGTCATTAATGACATTGGCATCTGACACTAATTGCGAACTTGTTCACAAATAGTGTACTAAGGTAATTACACTATTCACTCTCATACACTAAATGCGATCTTTAGTGTAGTTGAAATTTTAAGTGTGCCTTGCATGGAGGTAAATAGTAGTAAATGCCAAGTGGGGTTCTTAGGTGGAGAACAACCTTACACTAAATGTACACATGTCACGTTTCATCTTCTCCAAAAATTCACAAACGTTACAGAAAGTGTTAATCCCAGAAGGCCCAAGGCATTTTAGCACCCAAACTCACTAAAATTGCCAATTTTAATGCATTCAACACAAAATGCAAATCAACACGGTAATCACACATATAAGTGTAGGATCTTGTACCAGGATTTTAAAAGTTTATGTGGTAAAAATTTTGTTCGGTTTGATTGCAAGGATTGAAAGATATTAGCATGTGAAGTGAGACATAAATTCTTCTTGAGGTCATACTAAACACCGTCAACAAACTTCAACCACCTTCTACAACAACTTTTTGCACTATGGTCCATGATTTTCTAATTTTAACTTAAAAAGATCATGTTAGGCACATGTGCACCAAATTTTAGAAGTAGAAGAAGGGTAGAAGATGTCTTGATAAATACTGCGATGCAACTATGTGCTGAGAATCAACAATACACTTCAAGTTTTGCATATATCATATCCTTCTTATATTTTTGAAATTCAAAAATTGGTATAGTAGATGCAAAGATTTCCATTTTCTTTCCAAGAGGATTTAAATTTTTTTTAAATGGTCAAAAAAACGAATTTCTATAGAATTTAGAGTTAATAAATGTTTTGTCACACTATCGCTTCTATGTCACACTCACCATTGCACTATTTGTATATGTTATCAATTTTTTTTTTAACTTTTGAACCATGAGTCACATTTCTATAAGTCTATGGAAAGCTAATGAAAGTTGCCCATTTGATAAAAAAATCTCAAAAAATCATGCCTAAATTTGAGAACGTGGTACTCTACACACACTCTAAATGTCCCCCAAGCCTTTAGTGGTTCATTTTACATTTAGTATTAGCCACATGTAGGCCTCCGTTGACATTTTGTGTTTGTGTTTGTGTGTAGTGATGCCAACACTACTTAATGTACCCGAAAGATAAAAATGTGCCATATTTAACAAAATTTGGACTATGCAAATTCAAGAATTAAAAATTGTTGTTGCAATCTCTCAATAACTTAAGAAATCTTTCAGTGATTTTAGTTCATTTTAGTTCATTTCAATGAAATTCATTTGGGGATGTCCAAATGATACATATAGTTCAAAGTCAAGATGTAACGTGAAAGTCTTGATCTAGTTCAATATAGCATTAATAAATATGAAATCTAATTTTTTTAAGGAGGTCAATACAAATAAAATGTATTTTTGTTGAACCACTAAACCTTTGTCCACAAGGCCTCGCTACCAGAAATATGGTGCAAAACTGTCACTTTGTGGTAGTTTCTACCAAGCGTTGGATATAAACTACCACTACACAGTTCTAGGAATATAGTGTGGACCTGAGTAATTTGAGTTTGTACACCAATTGAAAATTTAAATCCAATTGGCAACTAACATACACTTGCTTGAAAACATATATCCAATCATTTTTTGACATGCATGAACTTGATGTAAATTAGTGTGGGTGATCTACATGAATTATGAATCCACACTATATTTAGTAAATGGTGTAGTTGCAACACTTGTTGGTTTTCTCATACCATCTTTTCACTACAGTGATTTCCTCTAACAAAGAAGAAGGGGATTTATTCACCCTTTAGTGCCCACGTCATGTTTCTCCAAAACCATAATAAGAGCTTTTTTCATCTTTGAACTAAATTTGAGGGAGATAGAATGCCCGAGTTTAGTATATTACCTTAAAAAATTGAACTTAAACCATGATATAAACTTTTGGGGAAGATTTGCACAACATCCAACCATCAATGGAATAGATTATAGTGTGTAAAGTTAACGTATATTACAACGATGCTATCTTGTGAGCGGTGAGCAACGAGCGGCGAGTGGCAAAGAATACAATTTCAGAAAGCTGGAAAAAAATGGCAGTCATTATTTTGAATTTACAATTTTAGCACAACTACCATTTTGGAGACAATTTTTGAAAAAGTTATTATATTAAGAAAGTGTCATATAACCGTGGACACTTTTGTTTCCCTTTTTTTGGCCCTACTTCTCTTCTCGTCCTTGGATTATATCCATTTTTATTTATATTTTTTGAATTATTTACATCTGTGGAGAGGCATATTTGAAATCTAAGAAGAATTTGTGATTTGCAAATGAGAGTATTGTGCTAATATATTGCACTATTATTATTGGTTTGGGTTGGTCAAATTAATTCTTGATAAATATTGTTGTCATTGGAACACAATGGGTATCAAAAGATATGAAAAAGCTATTATGAGGGTATTGCAAAGGTGTCAATCGGATATCACCATAGCAATGATATGGATATCACATGGACATCACATGGATATTACCTAGGTAAATCCTTGGAAATTTTTCCAAAGAGACACGCACTCTCTGTTTTAAATGAATTATGTAAAAATGGACTATTGCGTATGGTAGTGCATGTAGAGTATGAAAATTTGTTGCTTATATCAATACCAGTACATATATTATTTGAATTCGTGACTGTTAATCACAGTTATGAAATCCAATATTGATTCAACATTTACTTCACGACACTATCTATGAGCAATCTAGATTCATTCATCTTTTGAAATCTCTGACTCCATCGCCTTACTCACACTTCGTCGACGATGTTGACAAGCACTAGAATGTGCATGACTTCGTTGAAGCTGTAGCTTGGATTGTGCATGAATAAGTCCTTCTGGAGGTCCAACTTTCAAAGGTAACGTAAGATGTTATACACATGCTTGCAATACATGCATTTATCCTTCTTCTCCAACGTCTCTGATTTCATCTTCAAGAAATCAGTGCATGAATGCCTTGTGAGGCATGTAAAGGTGACGCAATAGGACCCGTCTTTCCTTATGACAAGAGTCATAATGCATCTCCTAGTTGGGTATGATAGGCCATCGAGTTTGGAGATGTAGCAGTTATTCATAAGAGTAGTGCTTGACCATTTGTTGCATTGCCCAATCAAGGGAGGATTCATCGATCTCCAAATTGCATAGTTGTGACGGAAGGTGTCATAAGAAGTCGGGTTCTGAGGAACAGGAACTGCAAATGCAGAAGGGACATGTCCATAGACACTTGGAACTTTATTCGTAGTGAAAGAACTCCACGCTGCTGCAATTGCAAACCGGCTTCTTCCAACACTAATACATTTCTCACTGTTAGATTAATGCCACCCAACCTTGCGCCCAAGTCAAGCAGTCACGCAACCTTGCGCCTAAGTGTCCATGAGACAGTGCGTCTATGTATGAGGAATTCAAGGTGAGTGCTTGTGAGTTGAGGTGAGTGGGTGGCTATGTATAGAAGAGGAACTCTATGTGAATGCTCGTGAGTGAGTTCCTAAGAGAGCTTAAGTGCTTGACCACGTGAATGTCAATCTATACATGAGTGCCCGTTAGAGAGTGTGTGCTTCAACTTGGATGTAGAGATTTGTGTGCAGAGTGGTGCATGACGATTTCTCAACTCCGAGCTCATTGCCGCGAGTCGTTTGGTTATTTAGTAGAGTGGTTCATGGCAAATGTTCAATATTCTGTTGGACGTGATTCTAATTCTAAGCTGAGTGTTTGGTTATGAGATCTGAGTAAGTTGTGATGGAGTCTCATTAATTGAAGTTGTCTATTGAGCTAAGAAATTGCATCCCAAGATTGGTAAGTGGCGTAGATCACACATGTCCCTAGCTTAGATTTTAGGGCTCACTTCATTGGCCGGATTCTTATCAACCTTAGGCAGCTTTTGCAGGTGGTGGTGACTCAAACTTGTAGGGACAACTTATATATCGGGCTGGACATTAAAGCATGACGCGCAGAGACTCAAAGGCCTGGAGGTATTGCAAGTTGATCTTGTGATAATCTATTACGGAGTCTTGTGCCATGTCTATGAAAGTCTTCTATGTGAGGTTTTCATTATAAGGCCTCCTCAAGTTCTAGGAGGGCATATTATTGGTGGAAAAAGAGGAGCCTTGTGAGGAAAGCAATGTGCTTATGTAGTAGTCTGTGTTTTCTCGTGATCACGGTCTCCATTGTCATCCAGTGTCTTCTTACTTGGTCTATTCTCCTCCTACTAGACTCCTAGGTTTCTCAATTTAAAAAAAAACTTTGTAACACTTGACACCCACCTTTGGATCCAAAAGTGGGTTTTAATGGTCACAATTTTTTTTATTTTTTTTATTTTTTTTGAAAAAAATAAAATAAAATAATGACATGGGAGACCCACCTTCGGATCCAAAGGTGGTCCTTGAAGGTCACAATTTTATTTTTATTTTTTAAATTACCTCACACAATAGTCACCATTGCAGCAAATTTGTGGTTTGATAAAAAAAACCGTGACCTTTAAGACCTACCTTCGGATTCGAAGGTGGGTCTTTGGGGACACGATTTAAAAAAAGAAATTGAGGATCCTACAGTACTACTCCAGTTCAAGTCATGTTTCATGAATTCCTAGGTTCACTTCCTTGCATGCATGGCATGATCTCTTGTAATGCACGTCTTTGCTTTCATGTAGGTCATGTAGACCTCGTTTTGGTCTATCTCGTCCAACTAGTATGCGGGATTTGTGGTTACTGAAAAACTATAGTGACCTTTGAAGACCCCCCTTTGGATCCGAAGGTCGGTCTCAAAAATCACAAATATTTTTGTAAAACCACAAATCTACTCCAATGATGACTTTCATGTGAGATAAATTCAAAAATTAAAAATAAATTGTGACTTTTGAGACCCACTTTTGGATCCAAAGGTGGATCTTCAGGATCAATTTTTTTTTTTGAAGATCCAATAGAACTACTCCAGTTCAAGTCATGTTGAATGAATTTCCAAGTTTATTTTCTTGCATGCATAAGATGATCTCTTGCAATGCATGTCTTTACTTTTATACACATCAAAGCAGATCATGGCTGTCATGTCGCTCATGTTGCACATGATAAACATCTTATCCAGAGGTCATTAATTGTTACGTCAGTCTAGATGCTAGTGTTCAAACTTCAGCTCACGTGAATTAATGACATGATGGTTGGGGGGGTTTGTGCGGTTGCTCATAACTATTGTCTCGATCATCATGCTGCACTTGCTTAGACTTGGTTTGGTATTGACCTACTAGTATATCGGATTTCTAGTTTAAAAAAAATTTGTGACCCCACAAACCCATCTTCGGATCCAAAGGATCTGTGGAATGCAAGTGTTACAAAGACGATGGAGCACTTGCATCTCTTGCACGTCTTCCAAGTATAGCTAAACGAAGTTTGCCGCATGTTTGTCTATGGACTTGGAGGCATATGCTAATGGTTTTGGTGGTAGTAATCGGCTTTTGGACAAAGGTGACTCCAATTGCTTCTCAGCGAAAGAATTGTGATTCCTTAGCTTTGGTTTTTAATATTGTCTTCCCATCAAACTTTCAGTTTGTTGACATGATCATCGCAATTGGCGAGACTTTTGCTTTATCTTAAACATCCCATTTTATCTTCATATGTCATTCCAATTGAATTACTAAATGTAGGTTCTAGTTTAATCCGATGATCAATCCATTCATCAATCACCACATTGTTTTAATTACTTACACATTATTTATTGCCGGTGAAACTCCAACAACTTAAAATCATTTAGACAATTCAACCCATCTCTTAATCCTTAAATTACTTTGACAATTTTGCACCAAAAACACTTCAAAACTACCCATTTCAGTGCAATGAGTAAGGAAGAAAACAAAAAACCGTTTGCCATCTTCAACTTTGATACTTTGGATTATCCCAATATTAATCGGAAGGAGAATATATGCTAAACCTTTAGAAGTTGAGTCAATGAGGGCGGATTTGGAGTCATATTCAAGGTTAGAGACACATTCTGATAGAGCTGCAAGTGGAGTTGTGGTTTATAATTGTGTAGGCTGTCCATGATGGTAATTGAAAGATTGTTCCTCGGTTGGTATATTTTGTTCTACCTTGAGCTCTTCCTTAGATAACTGTTTTACAATAGTTCTTCTTTGACGTTGTTCTTATACTTCAAACCGGTTGGAGATGCTAGGTTTGGAGATGGATGCCCCTTTGTGGACCACGACGTCGCTACCTTTGGTCCTCGGGGACTTTTACAAGTATGTGGGCAAGTGCACTCTTCTTGTGGCAATCTTGAAGTTGTATTTTTGTCCACTTCATGGAACCCGCGTCAATCCACTTCGATTTGATGCCCTTTTACCATATATCTTCCAAGCAATGCGATTCTAAGCCACATCTAAGCAGATCCAACAGCTCGTCAATAGCACTGTTGTTGAAGCATCTTTACAATTGACTTTTTGGAGGGTAGAGACATACTTTCGCAATGGAAACATCGTAAGAATCGATGACAAACAATGTGGACTAAAGGAATATCTACTGATGCACGCGTTTATACGAAGTCGGCATTGATTTAGCCATAGTTGATGGATTTGCAACTACAAAGAGGGCTATGCCACACTCCTTGAACGTGGTCTCGAACTCTAAAGATTGAGCAAGTGGACTCCATGGATAAACTCGCAACGACAAGACCGTGTGAGCGGTTGTAGAGTGGTGAGCGGTGAGCGAAGATTAGATACCTAAAATTAGGATTTTTCAAAATTTGCAAATTTTTCCTTCTAAATTTGGAAACTAAGATAAGTTTTAGGATTTTTGGATGTCTAAATTTGGAATATTATATGGACCTATTACCGTGGAGTGTTTTTAAGCCGCTCCCTTATGATGGTTATAGGTTATTTCAACTCATTGTAATTTTAAAGATAAACAATAAAATCTTGGAAATTGGGGTCCTATTACCGTGGAACTAGTGCCAAATTTCTGTTTCTGACGGCTGTAAATATTAGGCTCTGTAGATCCTAAATTACTCTCTTAGATTAAAAAAACCAGGGATTGGTCTGAAATTTGGAACAAATAAAGGAATTGAGCAATTTGCATCATCACATTTGTGAAGTGGAATGAACACTCAATATGTAGCTTCATAATCCAAAAAACATACAAACAGTAATAGAAATTAGAATTAGATAACAACAGAACAATATTGCCTAGGCTTATAATACTTAGATCTGTAGAAACTTAATGAGTAACTTATTATCTACCTTAAGTTTCAAACAAGCTTGTAGGAAAGAATTGCTCGTACTACGGGCATGAGTTCGTTGAAGCTAAGTGTTGGAGCATGGACAAATAAGTCCTCCATCTTGTCAAGCTTGCACACGACTGCATAAACAAAAAAGAGATGCTTGCAATTAACCCAAGACCGACCAGATCAGTTGGCCTTTGCCTGCATTGTGACAAAGTCCAAGCATGTGCAAGCCGGAAATGAACTGAGCGTAAGAATGTAGTGCTCCAAGGCATGGGTAGTTGAGGAGTCAACTTCCAAATCGACAATGCAACCAAATCCTGGGAAGGGTACCATTGTGCGCTTGTGAATTTTTGCCTTGAGAGTGAGGGCAGACCCCCATCGCTGAAGCTGTGCAGCGACTAGACCGCCGGAACGACGCTTCACCGCTTCGGTAAAGCAGGACGTAGGATGTTTGTCAGCATCTTTTGGGATTGGGTACGCAGCAAGGTCAATACCATCAATTATGGTCGCGTGAAAGTGTTGGCGGGGAGATGCTTCTCGTTTCTGTGGAAGTTGGAAATCTGTGCGCTCGAGGGCAATGATCTCCGACCGCTTCAGGTTGGTGCCCCTTTCAACAGGCCAAATTTGGGAAACACTATCCGGGCAAGTAAGAACCTACTTTTTTGAAGTGCCAATACACAATGATGAATTTTGTCTTGGCAAAATAAAACTCCTGTCTTTGGTTCTTACCTGTGTGGTAGTTCGTCCAAATCCCCGTATAAGTGGGACATGTAGTGGCCTTTTTCTTTTGTATGATCTTCCTTGTTCACAGCTTCCTCGAGATAGCTTGGAGAGCCCAACAAGCTACACCGGTGCGATGTTTTGGTACTCGGGTGATATGCCATTTTGTTACAACGCACTCAGATTCCTCCACCCTGTAACATGTGTAGGTCGAGTCTCGCGGACATGAAGGTTGTCCACAAGAGAATCTTTGTTGCATGTTCCAAGGTGAATGTCGACGTCGACGTCTTCATCCTCATCAACCTCTTCAAGGACTTTAGAAATCTTCTGGGCCTTGGCTGACCTAGTTTCTACTCGAGGACGGGAGAAATTGATCTTCTCCCGGCGGTGCGAGTCAAACTCCAATCTTGGGGGTAAATTGAGCTTGCATTTAGTTGATCCAAAAATTTATTCACCTGCAAAATGCGGAGGGCATGTCAGGATGTCCACTGAATTCTAGAATTTCTCCATCGCTCCCTTGATTTTCCTAGGATCTCTATTGTCTTGGACTCTTCTCAATCACAGTTCGTTCTTACTAGGACCAATACCTCCACGTTCACCCTTCAGGAACAAAATATAATGAGTAACCTGCATGAACGCCCTGACATAATCATCCAAAGTAGCCTCAAAGAGGTCGTTTCCCTTGTTTCCAGAAGCTTGAAGCCATTTGTTGTGCATTGTCTCAGCGAGGTTGCACCTTGGGATGCTTGCCCGCTCATCGTTTGTTAAATCCTGCAAACATGAATCAATTACACGAACATCTAATAAAGAAATTTTTTAACTGAAAGGGTACACCAAGCAAATTAGACAATTAGAATTAGTGAATTGCTCACCAAGGTCATAGCTCCACCCCACTGAACGTAGCAAAAATGCCAAAATGCTAGCCACTCGTCTAGCTTCATGATGTCTTTATCGCTAGTTACGGCCTTTGCTGAGATCCACCACTCCCTTACAACACGATGACGAACTTCTGCATTAGCGAGGGTAGTGGAGTCCTTGTACTCCTTGCAAGGTACTCGGTGTTGCTCACGGAGTTCAGACTTGATATGCCCGTCAGTGTACTCGGACATTGATTTAGACCAGTGATATAGACAAATTCGTTCTTGGCCGACCATCTTGTCTTTCTCGCTTCCGGACCCGTAATGATGCGGACAATGTTCCAATTTGCCTGAGTATTGTCTGCCATAAAGCCTTTAAATACTCGCTTTGGATGTCCGGCCTCAATGACGACGCCATTCAAACCGTGCCAAAGGAGAGACTGTGCTTCAGTGTCTGCAGATTACATGTCACAGACTGCGATTATCATGACCTTGGAGTATACTGGATCATAAACGTGGCATGCCATGGTCGTCCAATTCTTCACACACTTGACATGGTCAAACATCATTCAAGCGTCTTGTAAATCGCCACCAGGTTGCATTCGGATTACTAAATCAAGGCCAGAACCAAGACCAACCTCCGACATCTTGAATACAAAAACTTTTTCTTTGCCCTGGCCCGAAAACTTGTTCTCTCGGACGTACGCCCAATTACTTAGACCAGCCAGATTTGTGATTTCCTCAATTGGGCCGAGACGGGGGAGTGCTTTCAAACCCGACACAGTATGTCGTAGTTTGGGCAACGTAAACGATTTAAATTTGTCCACAACTTCGAATAACTCATCCAAAGTAAGCGGCTGCGTCATCTCTCCGTCTTTCCTAAGAAGAAACTCACCTAGGAACTCCTTACTAGCCTCTAGAACAATCTTAGAATGGGTAGCACTTGGCATCCTAGACACCTGGTCACTACAAAGAGACTTTACCTTGAGGAGAGATTCACGACATTCAACGACCTTCACAAGATGGTTGTGCATTCCGACATGAATGCACGCACGAGTCATATTGCCGGGTCCACTAGCATAGTAAAGAAGAGCCTCGCACGTACCTATGCATATTGGAGGCGTTCGACATACTCCACAGACCAAAGTTGACTTCTTTGGTGGGCTTCCACCCACTCTGAAGGGATTCTCGGTGCATCCATCCCACTCTATCTCATTAATCTCGTACAACCGGTGCTCCCGGTGAAGATAATCACAATCCGGATTAGTACAGCGAAGGTGCCCCGCACGTGTCGAGTAGCGGAAGGTGAGACCTATATCGTTCTGGATATTTGTAGTCTTCGTTCGGCACCATGCATGGCTGTCGAACCGCTTGTCCATACCATCCAACATACCCGCTTGCTTTCTCTCGAGTCCCATTGGCTCAAACTCAAAAATGACATCGCCATTGTAAAGGGGGGGGAGAAAATTTACCCAATGGACAGGAATTGAATTAAAATCAAGGCGTTTCATAACATTTTGCCCACCTGGTCTTGTGATGAGTCTTCGCAGGGAGTCTACAATGCTCCAGGACGTGATGGAGTTGGAAAGCAAGGTGGTTTCGAAGCGGAATTGGGTTAGAAAGTGCTAGAATTGGGGTGGCCGGTGCCAGCAGCTCGTGCTTCGAGGTTGACGGTGGCTTGAGAAGGAGCGCGAGGTGGCAACAAAGCGGAATGGTCCACTGAAAGAGGCTCCTCGTCATCGCTCAACAATATGACAGTCTCTATTCCAGGTTCAACCTTCACAGTAACAATCGGATTAACGGTGGATGTTGTCGACAATCTTGGCGTGACAAGTTCAGTGCTTGCTGCCATCTGCGCTACTGTAAGACCATTAACTTTGTAGCTACCAGGCAAGAGCCTCGAGAATCGGTTGCCGCCTTCTACAATATCAAGCATTAAGATGTACTAGACTATAATCCCTGCATCATCTAGGACCTCTTGCTTGATATGAATTGTCATGACATCTAGGTTATAACAAACACGAAGTATTGATGCCAAGATAGTGCATGATCCATCAACTGCTGGAGGGATAATTAGTGGAACACCAACACCACGGAATCAAAGAGATGCCATTAGAAAGGTTGAAACGAGCAAGAGAAACAATTCCTACCTATGTTCCTGTAACATTCTCAAGTTGCATACATGCTGCCGTGGTGTAAGGATGGATAAACACAGGATTGGCTTGAATATCTGATGGCGGCGTATACAACCATTAAAATTATGGTACAAAATAAAATTATTAGGTAGAAATAGAATTGAACGTCCTAATCGTGAGAAATGAATGAAACCAACAATAAATTATACCTACATTCTTGGCTAGTTTAATTTTGAATTAGATCATGGAGAAGTCCGCCGATACCGGTGCCCAGCGGTCAGTTCTAAGTGTCATCAAAAGTAACTTACAATTACAGGAGATTATCAAATCTTATTTCAAATGGTATAGAATAAATAATAGAAATGATCAATTTAGCATAATAGTGATTATGAATCGGCAACTCGAGCATAACTGCACATTGACATCAGCATCATAGGTAATAGATGATTGGCCAGAATTATAGGCTGTAGAATTTTGAATTCGTAGGGGTATCATAGCAACAACTCTACAAAGTGGTCAAAATAGTTAGTCCACATTTCAAGTTAAAGGTAACGAATCTAGGTATTTGAAAATTGCATTGTTATTTATTTCAAACCAAACAAATATCTAAACAAACGGGAATTCTAATTATGAATAACCATATATAAGTTTTACAGAAAATGCAAGCATGATTAGAAACGATCATGTGCATGATGGACATGATGTGCGTATCTTTGGATTTTGAGATTAAGCATAGAGAAGTTGACAATTCATAACTGCTATGTTTGAATTCCCTCCTCTTATTGGTCATTCAAATCGGCAGTGTATGACAATACCCAATCTACAACAACAATTGTACGGTGTCTAATATCCCATTATGATTGATGAGGCATGTTTTGACAATTGTGCTTATATGGGCTTTGAGTTAATGTCTTCCATAAATTTATTTAGTAGTTAGTGCATATATCCTGGGTAGAAAGAGAACAATACTGAATGGATGCCATCAATCGGTATTCCATTAGTCTTAGTGGAGGGGATACTTGTGCAGTCGTTGAACTATATCAAGGTACTGCCATGTGATATTCTCACTGAGTAGATAAAATATATTGCAAATGCTCGTAAAAGTTGTCCCCGTAGCACCTGCTCATTTAGTTGAGGGAAAGAAGAAGAGAAAACGCGGATCCCTCTTCTCAAGTAGCAAGCAGTTGAGGAAGGCAAGGATGGGAAAACGTAAGGCCCAAATTGTAGAGGATGGCTTAGGAGGTACTCCACGTGTGTCATCCTTCGAGAGCGGTCCAAGTTTAAATTTGCCAAGTATTGGAGAGGTTGTTGGATTGCCAACAAAACATATGGATGTCAACATGCCAGACAAGGAGAAGGACGAGGGCAACCATCTCTCTTGACATTTGGTACGTGTTCTCATTGATACTTCAAAAATTAATAGGGAAAGTTTAGTTTCTTGGGAATCATGAATCTAGCCTCCCATTTTCTGAGTAATGGTTATATGGAAGGCAATGGGGTTTTTTATGTTGCTTTGGAGAATCATGAAGGTAAGATTGTCCCTATGACCAAAGATGTGACCGATACTTGGAGCCCTCACTGGAAGGTGGCCAATGCAACTTTTAAAAAATACCTTCTTGAAGATGAGGATTTGAAATGTTTCTCCCACAAAATGTTCCACGCCTGGGACGAGAACCATCGACTTCAAGCCTCGATTCAAATTATTAATGGAGATCATTATGAGGACTCGGCTTGGCATTATGCAGTGGAATCAATTATCCTAGAGATTAATGGAGCAGTTGGTCTTCTTCTGAGTGCACTCCATCAAATAAATTGGTACAATTCCCTTACTATTAATTTTTATTTTTGGGGTCCTATTCTTATATTTGGTGCAATTAATAGTTTCATGTCAATGATAACTTTCAAGAGGAATCAAAAATCTCATGTGACCACCAATCTGGTTCACAAACTCTACAAAATTAATAGTATTGGAGCATAGCCCGTTTCTTTCTTCCAAGATCAAGGTAGTCAAAATGAAATTGCACTTGCTGAATCAAAGAAAAAATAAAAACAGCAAACTTGGTATTCTCTTACTTTGGATGGACTTAATAAAGTCCTGAACCAAGTATTAACTTCCTTCAATATTCCCTTGTTATCATGAAGTATATCAATCTAAATTGTGTATTTGTATATTATATTGTTAGTTAACTTTGGGTTGAGTAATTTAATTCTACAGCAAGAGTTGGCCGAGGCAACAGCTAACGCACAGATTAGATTCCACGAAAAGTATCGAGACCCTTCTCATTGGACTTCAGAGAAGATTGTTGACTTCATATCGACAACTGTGAACAAAGTCAAGAAACAATGCTTCATGGGGTTGAAGAAACCAGTGCCAATTGCCGACCCCAAGCACGGCCCTGATTTTCAATATCAAATCAAGCTACATTATGAGAATAACGAGGTGCCTAAAATGACTCAGGAGAAACTATGGATGTTTTCTACCTCGGTGATGGAGTCTCATATCAAGACCAAATGGCTTGAAAGATGGAACTCACCCCCTTCTCTTCGTTTACAACTGAAATTTCCAAAACCACGTTTTGGAGATGCTGAATTTCCAGAGTGGCTTTAAAGGGCTACTTGGTGGAGTCAGATTACTTCAATTCCTTTGTGCTTATTATGATTGATTGATCTAGTGTTTTTTTTCATTTTTTGTAATGACTTCTTAGTGTATTTTCATATTTGTTTTCTTTTAGTTGGCTGTGGAATCCGAGCGACTTTTTGATACCACCGTTGCGGATTTAGGAGTTACAATTCACTATCACCCAGATGGAGATGACCCCATTCCATCCATCTCCGAATATATCGAGAAAATGCGAATCCAACTATGGGATGCCGCATTCTTCCATGAGTTCAAAGTTGAGAAAGGAATTCACAAGAACTTTTTGATTGATTAGCAGGTGGGATTTATGCGTGCTATGCAGCGTGTGCTATATCATTATTTTAAATATATCTTTATTCCTATCAGGGCAATTTCAAAGTCTCCAGTATTTTTTGCCACTTGGCTGGATGTGGACATCGACGATTGCATGGTATCTGAAAGTATCCAGAAGTCTTGGAATTCCTCTCACTAGGAGAGATGCGGCTGATATCTGGATTGTCCCATCTCAAAGCCTCCACGCTTTGACATTGCAATCAAAGATCGCATTGAACCATCATTGATTGGGATTCAAAAGATCCCAGCCGTAGTAGTAGTTCCACCTATTGTTTTGAAAACCAAGGAGACAAAAAGGAATTCGACTCGGATCGCAAAGAATGCCAAAGACACTACTGTCTTGGCGGCTCCTGTGCCTGTGGAGCAATTGGAAGACATCAATGAGGTTGTGCCTTCGTCTTCTAATGTTGTCAGTTATCCTCAACCTTCCCGGGCAAATACTGTTGTTCAAAGCCAATTACCTCCTTCAATATTGACCTCGCAACATGTGAGGGCAAAGAAGACATTCTGAATTTTGAAACCTGCATCCTCCACTTTCCTTCATCTGTCGTCGACTGTTTTGTTGGAGCAGACTTCTATCTTGGAGATTCTAGAGACGGGGCCCTCTCATTCGGTGCTGTAAAAAATGCATGCATTAGTAATTGAGGTATATAACATTCATTGCATTGATAATGTGTTGATTTAATTCAAAATTTAAGTTCGTTATAAGTCATTAGGATAACTAACTCTTCCTTATTTTGTAGGGGAAGGGTGATGCCGCCGGCCCCCACAATCAGCAGCTTGTCCCCACAGTGGTGTAGATTTTATAATCTTCGATGTTCCAAAAGGCCTTCCAATTCCTGGTCTTTTTGTCCCATCTTTAGACATTCCCTCTTGGAATGTTCATAAAAAGTCGGATGTTGAGGCTCTTTTTGAGTTTGCCGATGCATTTCTCCACAAAGATGGAGCTCTTTTGGTTTTCCTCCTAGAATCTCCATCAACTAGGTTGGATGTGAGAACTTATGCTGCATCGTACGAGTTCAAGATTCTAAAGGATTGGTGGGGTATTAATGAGCTTCGGCTAACTTCTCCAATTAGTTCTGATAATACTGTAAGTGAGGGATATTCTAATTCTCGTCATATATGTTTTGCATTCCTCGTTTATTAAATTGTTGATTAAATTTTGAATGTTTCATTTCAGACCCGCCGGTTTCGAATTTTTCTTTTTATGTGTAAGGAGAAGGCAACAAGTTCCTTCTCCATTCATGTTGATCCGGAACTAGCCAAGGTTGATATTAATCTAAAAGAAGACGACATTTTGTTCAACTATACATCCTCTGAGTCTCAAGCCATAAACGATACAATACCATGGAGAGGAGCTCGTGAAAAGGATGAAGAATTTCTGCAGATGTTTGTTGAAGCCTTTACAAATCTAGGCTTAGTTATTTTAGATGCCACTGTTGCTACTGGTGCAACTTTCATGACTTGATGTAATTGACATTTTTCTAAACTCACTAGAAGTTCAATTTTTCTGAATCTTGCTATATTTTTTACCGGGTTCAGGCGCTATTATTCGAGTAGAAAGCAGGCTATATTGGCATGTTATTGGCTTTGAATCTAATCCACTTATTTTTTAAGCCCTTCTTAGTCTTCTTCGACAAGTGTCCCCAAGTTCATCAATTCCACCTAAACCGATTGATGCCTTTGATGAAGATGAGGTTCCAATTCGCCGCGTGGCAAAAAAGAACCGTTTAAGTAAGTAAGTTTATTGTTTCAATGTTTTTGCCATCTTGATAATTCAATCCCTTTACAAAGTATAATTACTTAACAATTTAGTTGTTTGGCAGATTGATGGACTCCGTCTATTCTCCACCAAAGTCATTTACGCTTCCATCATAAGCAGAGACTATTGCTCGTGCCTATGCTTCATTGCATTCTCCGCCGTTAGTTCAGAGACATCGTGGTTTCAACCCTGACGTTTATCAATTTCTAGATGCTAAGGCACTAAAAGATAGTGAAAGTTCTTCTACATAGATTTTCTATTGTTGTTGTGATCATTTATATGGCCTTAGTTTGCTAGTACTGTTCTACTATCTTATTCATATATTTCGTATTTTGTTCTTTGGCATCATACATGGTATTGTGATTCCCTAGCCACTATTGCTCTATGGCAAATGATACAATTCACACGTTTAACTTTCATAAAATCTTGTTTAGGGCAATTTTTTAAAATTTTGTTTTGCATGTGACACCACATATAGGAGATGGAGTTGTAAGAAGAAATGAAATGCAAAGAACTAAAAAACAACATCAATTGACACAACTAGAACATAAATATTTACATCCTTGTCCACGTATAGTAGAATATGGTGATGCCTAACAATATCATGCCATGGGATAGTGGAGAAGACCCCAAGCAATATGAGTTTGAAAGACTTTTATTATCGCCTACACATGAATGTCGGTCATGGCGGCCCTGTTGTAGTTCCCATCTTCAAAACATATAAATATGCAGATGTCCCATATCATTTGTGAAGGCATTGCTAATAATGAACTTCCTCACCATCTCACAATTTTGAATTTTTCCGCGGTAATGGGCATCTCTTATCATTTTCATTATTGTACTTGACTACCTTCGGCTTTTCAATTGCATTTGAAGGACATTAATTCCACGGAAATAGGATATATACTTCAACTAACAATATCTATTTTTCCTTTATAATGTAAATATCCTACCTCGGTTATAGGATCACGAGACAGAAATTAGTTATTGTACTTGAGAAAGATTCACGACTTTCAGCCCTCAAAGTTAAAAAAATCGAAAAAAAACTAAAAAATAAAAGGAACTTCTCTGCTCACCGCTCACCGCTAACGCCGACTGCTCACCGACCGCTCACATGGTCAAGTTCTTGGATAAACTTGTCGAGAAGTTCCGTAACCTCACAAGAATTTGACGGCGCAATGTTGCTACCAATCCATGACCTTCCAATGACTTATCGTTGTGGTATCAAGCACCGCTTGCAACTGAGTGGCGGAAGGATTGGAGCTAACCGTAGACCAAGGTGTTCAAGTATAGTTACACTTGTGCCACAAAACCCAAACGAGCTTAAATGCATCCTTGGAGTGGACAAAAATTGAGGAGGTAAGATTGCTCGAGAGGCAATATAGACTATATTTGCTTAAAGAACCTCATGAGAGTAGTGTCTAAATGTTCTAGAATTTCTACAGGAAAAGGATGCCAAATCAATAATGATGTCCTTCTTGTAACAATTTTTCATTTGATTGATTATTATTATCATTTTCAAATTCTTAACGTCTTTCACATGTTTACATGCTTGGAAACATTTGCATCAACTAGATTTGGATACTCTCTGTTGAAGTATTTAAAATTTTTAATTCAATATTGTTCGAACGCCATGGATATCACCTAGGTATTATATGGGTATCACCTAGGTATTGTAACGGTATGATGGTAGCATTACATAGGTAGCTTCCGCAAATCCCTTCCATATTTCCAAAACTTAAAGACTCTCTATTGTAAATTAACCATGTACAAATCCAATCAACGACTAGGTCTAATATGTCAAATTACCCTAATCAAAAGTCTGCAATCTTAATTGTCTATTTTGGTGTTTTTAAGAATTGTTGATCCTAAACCATTAATAGTTCAAACTTTTTTTACATGTTCTCTTTACAGGTCAAGATAGACTAAATATAACCCACGGCCATAGGCATTGCTTTCAAAAAATAAATTTAATAAAAAAAAAAACTATAAAAATTCAGTGCTCAACGCTCGCTGCTCGCCGCTCACAAGATAGCATTTCTAATGTATGTTGGTAATGAAGATTGTGGAGTTTGGAGGGTACACTATTTTATCCATCAATAGATTCTTGCAAGGGTTTTTGTACCTTGAATAAAAGAGGTTCGCATGTACACTAGGTCGATAGCTTTGCATTGACATATCATATGTGAAGAAAACATTTATACAAGATTATTGATGATTTTTTTACTTTTGTCTAAGAAAATTTTGTATGCAATGACAGAGATCAACAATCACAAAACAATAAAGAATATTTTAAAGACTACTTATTATAAAAATTGAAGACCAAAATCATTTTGCATGTGTATGAGATACAACATAGGTTGCTGCATGGTATTCATTGTATTTTAGTGTACTTGATGTGATTTGTGTAATATCCTTAGCTTTTTGATAAGTTCTATAACTCCAAATCATGATCTAATTTCTTCAAAGTATTCCTATAATCTGTGCCAAAATTTAAACTTGACATTTCACAAGCTAATTCCTCATGGATTTCATGCAAAATGAGTTTTAACACCTCCATAGTCTCATTTTGTGTCTTTTCGGCACTAAAAGATTAACAAGGGAGGAAATACACTAAAGGTCATATCATTATTTACTTTTGTATAAAATTAGTATCAAGCAAGGTATAGGATTTGTAGGCCTAGAGCTTTTAGGTATAACATCTCTACTCATATTAACCGATCATTTACAACGCGCTTGTTGTACCATAGTCACAATATGACATTTCAAAACATTATCAACTAGAAATCAACACCACTTAGTAAAATGTTAAACCGTTTAGTGCCTGAAAGGCCCAAAAGTGATCTAAAGGGGGGTGAAAACGCAATGTTGCATTCAATAAAGGAAACTAGTGCCAAAACATTCTTCACAACAGACGTAGCTGAGGTTACGATGATTCGTTGCAAGAATTGATGTCGGCTTTAGCAAACTACAATGATTCCCATGAATTACTGTCACTGTGATATGTATCCGATGTGTACATGATGTTCTACATGATCTATCACGCTCATTGAATCTCCTAAGTCTTGCCGGTCATGCTTGGCACTGAAGGGTTGAATGCTTTAGGAGATTCAGCTATCATCATACACACACTATTAAATCTTCACATGGAGTATTCAATTTCAAAGTTAGAACTTTGAGAATGCTCATGTGCAATTGGGTTGCCACATTCTCACCATAACTCAGTGATGCAGAGAGGTCGCAGAATGTGGGTTCCATGGCATTGGCCGGTTGGAAATCCTCAATTTCTTCTCAATTGATTGTGAATCGTCTTTTCAGCAAGAATCTTAGTTAGTTCCCCGGTGGATCGGCTTCATATTAATGAGCCAACTAAGTTAGCACTCCTTGTGGCTGCAATGCATTCTGTAACGCGAGGGTTTATCCTCTTGTGTCTGCACTTTAAACTCCCAACGTATCACATATTTATGACAAAAGAGTTTTCATTTCGTTTCTTTTTGCATCATGTTGCCATGATTGACATGAATAGTTGTTTGTTTAGAAAATAGGAAGCTCTTTTCCTTTCTTGTGCAAAAAATAAAAATAAAAATAAAAACACAAACAGGAAGTGGTAACGGAGAGGTTTGGATGAGCATTCATGTAACTAGAGAAGGAGTTGTCAGGGCATCCGCACTGCTCCTCCCGATGAGGAGCACGCCTAAAACTTCGGCACCGGGATGTTTGGTGAGAAAGCAAGACTTTGCATCGTTGCCGCACCGCATCCATGGCCCACAACACTCCAAAAGAATTGGCACTTCAGGCGACGCAACAACATTTTGTTGCACAACAATTGCAATCTCTACAACCATCCACGGCACTTTCACTTGCAGGTCCGACAGCTCTGCGTGTTGACAAGAGTTGTTGGCGTGTTTGTTGGCGTCAAACCAAATTAAAGCAAAAACGCCATATTTTGGCGTCTTGGTATCTTTGGTGAGATGAAATTTGGGGGAGCTCCCGAGTCCCGGGGAATCAGACACGCCGCATGCCCTTGGAGTGATGCTTGGAATACACGGTGCGGATGCTCTTACTATGGAATAACTCTTCTTTTCTACATAAAACTCAGAGATCGTCATATCTTTTACATTTTATAATTTCTACTATAAGATGTGGGGTAAACCTTCTTATTGATTGTTTGAATTCTAATTCTAATGCATATTAACTTCACTAAAAAAAAGTGAATGGGCAATTCTTGAACCTCCACTCCTTGCAAAAATTGTTTTGAATATGCTACACCTTTTCTCTTCCTCTAAAAGTTGGTGCACGCTTAACATGATTGTTAAGAATTTAGACCTTGTGTAGTGCAATATTTTGACACCAAGTAAAGTCAAAGTCTGTTGATCCACTCAACGCATGGAAGAATATGAACAATTTTGTTTACTTCAAACTCTGTAATCTTTCAATCCGTGTTGTGAAGTTAATAAAATATTGTAGGTACATTACTTAATTAGACCTAATTGAGATTTCACTGTTGAATGTAGAAACAAAAGTGTTTATTTCTTTCCTTACTCATTGCACTAGAATAAGTAGTTTTGAAGTGTTTTTGGTGTATTAATGCCTTGGAACTTTAGAAGTTAATAGGTTTGGCATACACAAGACGGAAAGGAAATTGTTGCATGAAAAGTAGAAGAAATATTCTATTGTTTTCCATAATAGACTTAATTTGTGGAATAAGTGCAATGTTCCTGGTTGCTTTTACTGACGATAATCTCAGCATTAACAACTATAGATGTAAACCTTTGGACAATCAAATATGTCCTATTGCATAATCCAACAAAAATTAAGCAAAAATTGTTGCTACAAGTTTGATGTCTTTTGCTTGATAAAAATCAAGGGAATCATAACAATCATTTGGGAGTAGGTCCTAAACCAATAGTATCAACCAATGAGACTTCATCATTTTAGGAGCCAAAATTGCACGTTTGTGCAAATGTTCCTTTGTTGACACTCCGTTCTTCTATTTTGGAGTAGATAACATTAATCATATCTTGGATGATGCATGAGGATTTAATGATCATTTGAGCATCGTATATACTCCTCATCATTGTTGTCACCAAGGCGAAGGAGCCATTTGAAAAAACACAGTTGCCAAGATCATCATAGATAGTACGTGCTCAACCAACTCGTATGTTCTATTGCATATGAAAATAAAAATTCATCTCCATAGCTTTGATTATATGATGGACAAATATGCAAGATCGGGTTTCCTTGGATTTAAGAGGGAGAAATTGACAAAAATCACCGGACATGACAAATACCAGCCCACCCAAAGTCACATGCTTATCCATTAGATCATGCAATGTACAATCAACAACTTCAAATGCATGTTTGTTAGTAATTGGAGCTCTATATTCGAGAATCAACCTTCTTCAACAGATTAACTATGATGGACCACAATGCTTTGTGATTGGATAAATAGATTTATAGCTAAGCGCAATTTATATTTTAAAATAAGAGTGATCATCAGTGAGTCCTACTTCAAGTAGAAGTGCATCAATGTGTAAAGAAGGAACAAGAAGTGCAATATCCGTACAGTCTTCAGGATTAAAATTTCAATGTATGTTTTATTTGTCCCAACCAATCCATAAATTAAAAAAACTTTGCCTTCATTGACAATGTATGCATTGATAACCGTATTGTACACAACCCGTTGACATTAAAGGCTAGGTATGCCAACGGTGACTTCTTCTTCAAATTGCTCAATTAGATAGTTGTGTTCAGCTTTAATTAGACGATTTGTTCTTAAATCTTCAACAAGAATAGCTAAAAGCGGTTCTAAGGACTTGCCATTTTTTTCAAGGGACTCATGCAAGTAATGCAAGCTCAAATTTTTTACTTCTTGAGCACTTGGATTCTGGTTCTCATGCTGTTGCAAAATGCTCCTAAAGTCATCACAAGTATGAGCATTGTATATGTCTCAAAGACCACGTGAATCTCATGTAATACCAAAAGTAAGTATGGTCACAAAAAAACGTGTAATTGAGCACCACGATGCATTCCAACCGTTTTGTAATGGAAAGATTCCATTCTTTGCCTACATAGCATAATCCAAATGCAACGCAGACAACTTAAAAGGTTCCATCAACATATTCATTCATTCTACAAAGGTATTTAATGAACTTGCCTTTTTAGCCTTGATTAATAAAACCCCAAAGAATAGCGCTTATTGGCAACAAGACTTACAAAATAAAGGCTGCTAGCTGCAAATGTTGGTTTACGCACTGTCCATCTTTTTGTAATATTTTTGCATACAAAATCCATAGGAAAATCCGTAGAGGTGAGTTTTTTGGCTTTTGGAAATCTAGTATTAGCTTTCCAATTATAATATGTTGTTATAATATTCTATTAGCATACTTTTCAAGTTCATTTCTATAGCAAATGTCTAAACAAACATCATTATTGTAAATCACAAGCTCATGGATATGCTTGTCAACAACATGCCATGTAATGGGCTATGAACCATCATGCATTTTAAATGAAAAAAGTCTCTAAAAACCTTCAAAAATAGACATGTAATATGCATCATGATATTGTTGAATCTCATCATGCGGCCGATTTCGATTTTTGTTGCACTTCAACAACAACATTTGACCAAACATACCCTTTATATACATACTTATTAATGTACTTGGTAGCAACAACAGAGGAACACATCTGCTAAAGAAAGAAAACAAAGATGTCAGAAGAAGCAAATGTATGTGATGCGGCTAAGGTAAATAATTATTGACTTCTACTTAAAATACGCGCGTTGTATTTATTGCAAGGTAGACATTCTAAGGCACAATCCACTTGTTATCAATAATCTTGCCATTTGGATCGGTGTTTTCATAGATACGCCATCTACAATTGAGAGGTATATATCCACATTGGAATGCAGCTTATTGTTAAATTCATGGGGATATCTTTGGCATTTATTACCAACTACACATGAATTTTATTTTGTAAGAAATGCCAAATAAAGGACAAATCTACACATCAATTCCTACAACATTAACTATAAGTTGTACTTGGGTCCAAAGCACAGTAACGTGGTAAAAAAATTAGAAAATGACGAGGAAAGACAAAGATCCTACCAAAACCACAAAGAAAAAGAATTTTGGTCATATATGAGAAGAAGGTCGGCGTGAATGAAGTGTATGTTCTTTCCATCCAAAACCACAATAAGCTATGGACTACATCCAACCAATTTTTTTCCCACTTTAGTTAACCATTAAGCACCAAACTGGTTGTTTTTGGGTTGATTTAGGCGTATTTCTGATTATAGCTCCTTGTCAATAAGTTAGATGTACTTTTTTGGTCGCTATGTGTCTGGCACTAATGAATATCCCTCAATTAGAAAAAATTCAAGTGCATAATTGCAAGTATTGGCAAGGTACAATGATTTCTGTGAGGTGGGGTCAATAATGAAACGTACCCTTTGTATAGATGTTGTTGTGCATGATCCATAAAACTTATGGATTCTCCCAAGCCTTGTGAGCTCATGTGAAAGGATAGTCTTGAGAACAATCTAGGCACAAATCTCATCTCCTCACTAAAATGGAAGATACAAATTTACATCACTACTACTAAAATTACCAAAGAATGCAAAGAACTAGTAATTTCCCACCGACTATGAAAGAAAAATAAAAATGGTAGACACAGTACTTAGACCCGGAGTAGCATATAGTTTCTATGCAATTCCATACTCTATGCCTACTATAAAAAAAAACTAGAGAAAAACCCATCGCCATACAAAAATCTATTTGTGGCCTCCCCGAATGCATGTCAATTATTATAACCTAATTCCCAAAAAAATTATTTGGATTAGAAGCTTTTCCCCTTAAAAATGCTTACCTCCGATGAATAGGGGAACAACTTCAAAATGCACCCAACGACAAAGGTAGACTTGAAAAGATTTACAAAGGGCTCATCCACTCTATCCTTGCCAAATACGATGGTGCTATAAACACACCTAGAATAAACAAAGTAGATTGCACTAGATCACCAACCACGCAAATACTTTTTCTACAAAAAAATGAAGCAAAAATTATCTCAAAAGCACATTCACGGACTTCCTATCAAAACCCTCACTTTTGGAACAAAGATGGCTTCAAAAAATCCAAAATGGCACAAGAACTAACCAACACCTCTTCCAAAAACTTTTACAAAAACTTTTTTCAATAAATATTACCAACTTAAAACAAATTAGACTACCAAATGGAAGACACGTTATGAACCACAATGACTTCAAGACATTTTGTACTACACCTTCCAAACTAATTAGAAACGCTCTTAATATTGCCCACCATCTATTTTGCTACCGTCAATGCTCCAATACATGCACCTCACCATACCTTGTACACCCAAAGCCCTACACCCTAAAAGGCGGATATGTTACCACCAACAATAAGACCCATTCTAGAAACAACACCCCACCAATTCACCCCGCCAACATGCCGCACCCATCCCATCCTCCCCCCCCCTACACACATGCTAAAAAACCCGCCCACATATCCCATAAACCTTATTATTGACCTTAAACATTGAAAACACATTGACCCCAACAATTTTTTTTAAATGATAATAAATATCTATGACAATGGCAACACAACAACAATACTTACAACAAGTGTTTATCCCGAAGGAACCTCTTCCCTTGGCATGATCATAACACCTCCACCCATAACTCCTCACAATAAACACAATATTATCAAAACACCCAAAACAAATTCTACTTAGAAATCATGCAAGCACACCATCCTCAAGAGCAATTTCGTGACTCAAGATCTGTTACCCCACCCATTATCATTACCCTCATCAACATCCACACAATCAAATGCAATCCCAAAAAAGATATTCTCACATCAAAAAATACCATCACAATTAACAAAGATCATGCACATATATATGAAGAAAATGGAAGACATCTAATCACAACTCCTCTCACTAGACTCCAATGGCTATGGAACCAATATCATAACAAACTACAATCTCTTACAAACATAGAGCAAACAACCCAACCATTTGAAACTGAAGTAGTTTAGCAATAACAAAGATATAAATATTGCATCCAAAAAAATGACCCCCTCAAATTCGCACTATATACAGTAGGGTGACATTCAAATTGGCGTTCGGCAATTCAAGGGATAGTGTCCTACACTGCTTGCCAAATTTGACACTCTCATGAGGGCTGAAAAACTACTATTTTTCCATGAAAATTTAAGCACAATATTACCTCTATGTGAAAAACATGCGTACCAAATTTCAAGTCCAAGAAATTTATACAAAAGAAGATATGCAAGATTTACCAACATGGGTAGTTGTGAGACAAGTTTCACAGCTGCCAACTTTGACACCCTTCCAAGGGTGGAGGAAATTTGTTTTGCTTATGGAATTTTTGGAATGAAAACACCCTTATGTTGATTACATGTGTGAAATTTTTCAATTCTAAGGGATCCACACAAAAAAGTTATTCCAAATCTACCAACATGTGTAGTTGTGAGAAAGAAACGGGACAACCATTTTACTACTCTCACCTTTGACACCCTCCATTGGGCTGAGAATTCGTTATTTTAAATGAAATTTTTGGCACAAGATTACCTCTATGTTGATAACATGTGTGAAAAGTTTCAAGGCCATAAAATCTATAAATAAAAAAAGACATTCAAAATCTACTAACATGGGGGGTAGCTGTGAGAAAAATTTCACAGCTGCCCATTTTGACACCCTCCCAAAGATTCAAAGAAATCATTTGCCCATGGAATGTTTGAAATAAAATCATTTCTTTGTTGATAACAAGTGTGGAAAGTTTCAAATATAAAAGATCCACACAAAAAACATATTCCAAAGCTACCAACGTGTATGCCTTCTATTCGCGTCAATCACTGCTTGTAACCTAGAGGGCATAGAATGACATAGTTGAAGGAGCTTTGTACCATCGACTAACATCCACTCTCTTTCAAGAACTACCTTCAACGCATTTAAGTTTCTAGGGCATTCTTTGCCATGTTCTACATTATCTTTTAGCATCCTCCAGAGGTTCTCAATTGGATTGAGATTGGGAGAGTTTGTAGGCTATTCAAGGTTCTTGAGAAGGCGGGTTTGTCTCCATACTTCACATATTTTTTTGCAATGGATAGGTGCGCCATCTTCCATAAGCACTCCTTGTAGAACTCAATCCATGAAATGAACCAATTTGCCATCATAGACCACTTCTACAGAGTGCTTAGCACAACGTCAACTTTAGGCACAAAGACAAGTTCTGACTTTTGTCCTCCTGCAGATGTGACCTAAATCATAAGAAAAGTCAGTCCACTTTTTAAGGTAGGAACTATAAAACTTGATGAATAGCGCTCATATACACTTCTTTAATCATAGAGATGCCGAGAGCTTTTTCCAATTTCAAAAGTAGATTCATCTTACCAAAAAATACGCTTCTACTCTTTTGCACTCCATCCATGGTACTTTTGAGAAAAAGTTAATCACTAAAACATGTGACAAGGTGTCAAAAAGGTTTCTTGACTGCAATTCCACCAAAAATGCCTGTTCTATGTAAGATCCTTTGAACAGTACGTCTAGTCACTTGAATAAGACATGTAGCGATAATCTTTGAGACTGAGGAGCGACGATGAGTTTTTGAATAATCCAGAATATTATGAACATATATGTTAGGAAGCTTTTTAGCATGACTTCCATTGCAAAGTTTGCGTTTGTAAGTTCCATCTTCTTTGAATTATTTTACTAGCCTCTAAACTGTTCTAACAAAAACTCCGGTAGTCGCTGCAATTTGAGCTCTTATATTCCCTCCCTCACTCAAACCTATGATGCGTGGACGAATTACATCTAAAACTACCATCATGGACTCTCTTTTACGATGCTAATACGGTATTAAACTCTCATTAACAAGCAGCCAAGCATCACTCAACCATGTGCCTAAGTTCAAATGTATAATTCTGCCCATGTGAATTAATGTAAATCAGTTAGCCAATACATGTAAATTTAGTGTAATCACTGAGCCCATACATGTGATTTAATGTAAATCAGTCAGCAAATAAATGAGAATTAATGTAACTAGCCAGTCGACACATGTGAATTAATGTGAATTAATGTAAATCAGTAAGCCCATATGCCCACTTAGCCCATATTTCCATTCATGTAAATTAGTCGGCCCATATGCCCATTTTGAATTAACACTCCTACATCACACATGACACTCTCTACTCTCAACATTCGGTCTATCACAAATCACACACAACACTCAATAGATATTTAGAGGAAGAAACTCGTCATGCGTATATAATGCACATTTAATATCCAAATGGATTCTTCTACATGAAACAACTCTACACTTCTACATGTAGATGTTATTGATCTTTTTTGGAAGCACACAACATTTGTTAGCTGAGTCACATGACTAAGTTCAATGCGGAAGCTTTAGGTGTCAAAGATATTCTGACATTTTCAATATGTCCTTCAAATTGTTTCTCATAGTTCCACACGCTGGTAAATATCAAATAAGTTTTTTAGTATACATCTTCTGGCTTTGAAATTTATCCCACATAATACCAACATAGAGATGATCTTGTGCCAAAGATCTCAGTATATATGAACAAAACTCAATCCTAGGGAGGGTGTTGAAGTTGAAAGTAGTGAAAAGCTTTCTCCTTTGTTTCTCACAACTACACATGTTGGTAGATTTGGAATATGTTTTTTTGTGTGGATCTTTTATATTTGAAACTTTCCACACTTGTTATCAACAAAGAAATGATTTTATTTCAAACATTCCATGGGCAAATGATTTTTTTGAACCTTTGAGAGGGTGTCAAAATGGGCAGCTGTGAAACTTTTTTCACATCTACCCCCCCTGTTAGTAGATTTTGAATGTCTTTTTTCTAATAGATTTACTGGCCTTGAAACTTTTCAAACATGTCATCAACATAAAGGTGATCTTGTGCCAAAGCTTTCATGTTAAAATAACAAATTCTTAGCCCAAGACAGGGTGTCAAAGCTGAGAGTAGTAAAATGGTTGTCCCGTTTGTTTCTCACAACTACACATGTTGGTAGATTTGGAATTTTTTGCGTGGATCTTTTGGAATCGAAAAATTTCACACATGTAATCATTATAAGGGAGTTTTCATTCCAAAAATTCCATGGGCAAAACAAATTCCCTCTATCCTTGGGAGGGTGTCAAAGTTGGCAGCTGTGAAACTTGTCTCACAACTACCCCATGGTGGTCAATCTATGATATCTTTTGTTTTATAAATTTCTTGGACTTGAAATTTGGTACGCATGTTTTCAACATAGAGGTAATATTGTGCTTAAATTTTCATGGAAAAATAGCAATTTTCCAGCGCTCAAGAGAGTGTCAAAGTTGGCAGCAGTGTAGGACACTATCCCTATAATTGCCAAAACGCTAATTTGAACGTCACCCTATTGTACACTACCCACGCGCATTCTAAACTCACTAATCTCATCCTTCAACATCCAACACTCCAACTTTTCATTCCTTGTCACATGCTCCATGCAACTCACCAAGTTCCATTCACCATTTGAAAGAGACACAATCTTTGGCTCATTAGGAAATGCCTTGACCACAAATGGATTGGAAATGGTATTTTGCACCCCCAGAATATAAAAGAAATACAACAAGCAATACATTGGGCAAGACTAGCGGCCAAAAATGATCCAATAAATACTTCCACCCTCATTATAATACCAGATAATAACTAGTATCAAAACTCTAAACCTCACTTATAACCATTCCCAGACTCCCACATCATTGCGTTATTTGAAGCAGACTCGGTGCCATATGAAAAACCAACTATTCCACCCGAACAAAAAAGAAAACCTAGACTTGAGCCATTCACCATACAAATATTATGCATACACCACCAAGATAATAATGTCGGTAGCACAAAAAAAATTCTACTTTAACTAATATAAAAAACAAACTCAATATACACTGATTCTACACAAAAATAGCCCCACCCACACCTTCCCATACCTTGGTGAATTGCAACAAAAAATGGTCCCTACTTAAGTATGCACACACAACACCAATCCACCTCACTACTCAACCCCCCCTCCCCACATATCATGATATCAAACCCCTGAAATTTGAACCTGCATATACTTACTACACATATAGTTCCTTCAAAGAACTAGTAGAAGCTAGCCCCAAACATAGGCATAGTGAAAAATCAGGATATGGTATTTTAACTTTATCAAAGAAATAAAAATATCCAAAAGACTCCATGGGCTTCAAAATATTCTCAGAGCAGAGATGATGGCCATTGTTAACTGGGGATTTAGGCTTATTATGAGCTCCAGGTAGTAATTTTTTTATTTACTAAGTAGTTTTAGTGGTAAAAAATAACTAGTGGATGAATTTGGACAGTGGATGAGACTGTCCGGACTGACAGTGGATGACACTGTCTAGTCGGGACTTTGGATGAACTGTCCAGATTTTGGATGAAAATGTCCGGACAATGTCCGGACATGGATGTCATCCATCCGGACACCTTTCATCCATTAGGGAAGATTAGGGTTTGGAGGGGTTAGAGAGCCGCCTCTTAGGCTTTTGGAGGCTCTCTTCTCTTCTCTCCCTCTCTCTTCTCTTGTGGGGGCTGATCTCTGGAGTTGTGGCAACTAGGGTGTAGAAGTGGAGTTAGAGAGCTAGGAAGTGAAGTTAGTGTGTGGATCTAGAGTTGAAGTGAGTATGGAAGTGGTTTATGGACGTGTGAGGAAGTAAAGCAAGACTTTGCCACTATCTATTGTGTGTTTGTATTAGGGTTTGAAGGTGTGAGTAGATCTTGATGTTTGAAGAGCCTTTGTGGTGAAATTGGGTTGTGGGTATTGTAGATCTGGCCTGAATACACTAGATCTGATGTAGATCTAGCTTGATCTACTAAACTCTACTCAAATCTAGAGTATGAGAGTGAGAAAACGTCCAGATTAGTTGTGGGTATGGTCTGATCTGTTGCAATCTGGTGTAAAAATACTAGATCTGATGTAATCTGATGTAATGATGAGATCTTCCCTTTAACAGCCATCCATAAAGCCCTAAAAATTATCTCCACAATATGCAAATGAACCCGCACACATCTAAGTTCATAGGCTGCATAAATGTCTTGTACCTATCAAACACACAAATAACACACCCTACCCTCCACAATAGTCACCCTGACAAAGTCATGCTTACATCTATGGTCCAGTGCTACAAAATCGCACAAAAATAACAACCCTCCACAAAGTTAGAGCATATGTATGTATAGAAGGAAATGAACAAGCGGATAAACTAGCTAAGGAAGGATTAGGTAAATCCCATAGAAATGCCAAACACTCACTCAAACATGCCCCCGCTACTCCATACTATTTTCAAAGAGAAAGTTGGTCTTCTATGGAAGACACCCCGGACAAAGGCCTGATAAGAATTATGTATAAATATCTTAAAAAACAAGAGCTTATTAACAACCTAGAATTAATCTCGGAAAGTTTTTCTAACATAGACAAATGGACTGGTAACAACAACATTGATAACAAACTCTCTACAAATTTTTGGACAATTCCCATAATTACAAACTCACAAAAAACATGCCTCATTAAATTCCGTACTAGACAATATATGGGAAATGCATGCAAACAACTCTTCTTTGGAATAGAAAGATTTCCATCCATAACATGCCCAATTCATACCTCCATGGACCCAGATACATGGCTACACGTACTCCTCAAATGCCAAAACCATCACACACACTCCCTAATTGTCAAAAGGCACAATAAAGTACTATAGGAAATCTGAAAACTAACTATATCCTCAAACAAATCACGATGCTTTATACTTATGAACGTCGGAAACTTCAACAACAACCCACAAGAAAACACGGTCCTCCTATGGCTACTTCTATGCACATGTGGAACCCAAAGTTGTCATTTGTAATGGCTGATTCAAACCTGATATAAGTTAGAGGCACCCAAATCCGATTGGCCACCCAATTCCGATCAATAGAGTATGCATGGCATGGTGCATGAAAATGGCAAATGCTTGAAATGGTGCATAACGTGATCCAAAATCGATAACTCAAAATCTGAAAACACCAGTCATTATCGGCATTGGGTCATGATGTGTGCAATTTTGGGTTGCTCCACGTCAATTGAGCTCTCATTGGTGGCATTGCCTCAAAAGTCGAACAAGGTCGATCGGTATTGGGTACCCTCCATGAGTTGGTTATCCATGGCATGTCTTCTCACTTTACTCACTCTCACTTATTGGCATTGGGTGAAGAAGGGTATCAAATCCCACCGAACCACATAAATACAAACCTTACTATCTAATTTATTAAATTCAAATATTGTAATGACAGATTTTCCCTAGAAGCAACGGAAAACAAAATAAATAAATACCAACCACTTATTAATGATATTGGTGCTCTTGGATGGAAAGTTCACCCCCTTATTGTCATTAGTGCTAGAACTAGAGCTACTACCTTTATTCCCTCTATGAAAAGTCTAAAAAAAACATTTAATATCCCCATTAACTCAATAGAAAAGACATTCACAAAATTATTACCATCGCTATCCAACATGCAATGTCCATACTACTACACAAACGTAAACTCAAAAACAACCAACCTCTGCTAGACTTACATGATACCTCTGAAAAATCTCTAAAACACACACATCCTTTAGGGAGGGCTCTATGGCTCCAACTGACCCCCGCTCCTCGTCATTGGTTACTGGTTTCTGGTCACTGGTTACATAGTGCCTACCCTCGATAGGGAGGAGTAGTTCCACACTTCTAAATCTACGTCTGATGGACATAGATTTAGTGGTGGAACAAATAAACACTTTATTCACTTCGGCCCCTCCTTTGGGGACCGAAGTTCTTCTCTCTGTTGTTGTTGTTGTTGTTGTTGTATTTTTAAAAAAATTGTTTTTAGTATACTATAGATATATACCATTGTGAATATTATTATTATTATTTATTTTTTCAATGGTAGTATATATATTTTTTGTTTTTATAGTTTTTAGTATAAAAATGTACTAATATAGTATAGGTATATACTATAAAGCAATTGCCCTCCACGGCATTGTTTCTCAATACTAGTTCAACGTGTCCATCCCCTCGATAGCTTTTAGTTCCCTTTGTGAGGCTTTTGCTTCTTCCGCTTTAATTGTTTCTATCATTTGATATCTAAGTGAAGTCATTTCACTTTGTAGCGCTCTTGCTATGGAGGCTTGGACCATGTCCACATAGCTTCTTGCTTCTACCATGATCTCTCCTTTCATGGCCCATTTCTTTCCATAGTTCCGCAATAGCGTGTTGTGTCCTCTTCTTGACCACCGTCTCTACCATGCGGTTGAGGTCTCCTTTTGATTGGCCTTGGCTTGGGGCATTCTCCATAGCAATCACTGTGTTTACAACGGCCGAGTTTACATTCATGAGACCTAGTCTAGAAAGCTCTTCTCCACTTGGGGGTTTAGAGCCATCAAGATTTCTCGGATGTGGTGTAAGGTTGACATATTTTCCATGCAAGAGCACACTTTGTTTAACATGTTTTTTGTAAGCCGTCCCATTGAGACATTAAATATTACATGTTCCACATGCTTGTCTTTCTTGAGTTTGAAATACATGTTAACAATGTTGTTTTCACCAAGCTTAGATTTCAACCCTTCCTCTAATTCATTAATGGATTTTATCTTATTAAGGTTTTTAGCAATGAGATGGTACTTTTTTCAATTTATTACCCAGAGTCATTTTTCCGTTACTCACATAGATGGGTGCAAAAACATCATTCTCAAGTGCAATTTTATTGTCTTCTACTTTTATTGCCATAACAAAGGAGGGTGTTTTAATCCAAGAAAATTTGTTTCATGTCTACCTTTCTACACCAGTGATTTCTTATTAAAACCTCTAGCAAAACAATTCTATACTATTTCCTCATGCATGGTGTACCATTCTTGTTCTGCAAGATTTGGCTCCGTAATTTGATTGTGAGAAGGTTATTAGAAGTCAAAGGCTCATATAACTTACATGCCTTGCCTTTGTGCAATGATACCTTCATTTAAAATGAGGATGAAAGTTTTGATTCCTTGTAGAAGTGCGCGTGCATCCGCGATCGGATTCTTGAGATGCAATTTGATTATCGCACTCCGATTCTCCAATTCGTGATGGTAAATAATAGCAATTGGTCCCCCCATATTTGTGCCAGTAGGTATGTCTAATTCTTCAAGTTTTTCTTAAACAATGTCCTCTATAACTTTCCGTGCACATATTTGGCCACCAAACTCGAAATGAATTGGGACTTGGTAATCTTTGGCAAATCCATCATTGTCTACCTGAACTTCACTTGGAAGTTGGGTGGGATTATAATGCTAACCATTTTCCCCATCTGGCCGTGTCATGGGCTATTCTTCTTGTGCAACAAATGGAAACGAAGGAAGAGATTCTATGTCAGTTTTGGCATGTGCAACATTAAGACCCCGCAATTTTAGGTCTTCCATACTCAAGGGAGCAACTTTTGAAAGACCTCTACTTTTCGCAATAGTTTTGAGAGTGTGAAACCCTAATCAATATTCAGGCCTAGACAAATTTGTTGCCATGGCGTTTTTCAGACTAGAAAGTTTTAATTACATTAAGATCACGTTTCAGGTTGCTTTGCAAATTGCAATTACTATTTTCTGCCATCCCATTGGAGGTCAGCTGGTTAACGACTAAGGCACCGTTGCTGAAGCGAGACATTGTGCATAAATAAGTACAATTTTCTACATTAATAAGACATTTTGAAGCTTTGGATAGTGGTTTACCTTTTATCACCTTGAGACACCCTTCAGTCCACAACTTAATTTGTGGGCTTGGAGGAGGTATGTTGAAGAGGTTAGGACTAAGTATTAGCCTCTCAAATACATTCATGCAAGAATAACCAGGACTTGTACTTCTAAATACACATACACAATTTTGAGGTGCACCATGTAAAAGAGGGCGGCATCTCGGTACATATGAAAATTGACATATTGTGGAATGATAATGATTACAAGAGTCAGGGTTTGCATATGGGATCTATTCAACGATAAGATAGAGTTGAGGCTTTTTAACAAATTTAAGTTCTATGTTCACATAAAGAGCTTGGAGTTGTGGTTTCTATACCACACTAGTTATAGCACTTCTTGGAAGAATCAACTGCTCCTCGTCAAATAATCCATGGTGCTTCCGTTGTACATTGCAAATGGAAACATGGTTTGGACTTGGGCCTCCACGGCTTTGGAGCTTCGGCTCTTGGAAGAGGGCCGCATGAATACTGTCGTGGTTGGTAGTTTTGGGCACAGGGATTGTCTTTGTCTACGCGCTACTCACGTCTCGCGTCTGGCTGCACACATCTTGCGTCTAGCTGCACACGTCTTGCGTCTTGTTACTCACGTCTCACGTCTGGTGCTTGCTCTCCACGAGTCTTCACTATGCTTCCTTCTACCGCATGGAGATCACCTTAGGTATTCTTGTGATTTCCTACGGCAAGCACTCGCAAATAACTCTTGCAATCTCCATGTCTTGCAATTGAGTGCCCTCGGGGACCTCCTTGGCACATTCTTTAGCTGCGGGTTGTGAACGTTTACTGATCTTATAGAAGATCAGTAAGATCTCTGTCTCTTCGTGGTGAGTGTGCAAGGGTGTTACCTCGGCTCTCTACGCTCCAGGTTTGCCTCTTCCGTATCTACCGTGGGATTTGCGATCTTTTCTTGTTGCGTTGGCTTTTCTTGTAAGGCTCTTTGCAGCAACTGCTTTGAAATCCCATAAATATAGTGAGCAAGGGTTAACTTCAGATATATAAGTAGTGAGAACAAACGTAGAGCTCCAAGGAGAGATCACGTAGAAGAGTGGAGTTAGGAGAGCTTATCTAGTGTTGTAAGATTGCGTTGTCTTGAGAAATGTTGATTGCCTCCACCAGATGTTGTCTCTTTGCAAGTACATGTATTGTTTTTTCACCTTGAGGCACGTCTCCACAACGCGTGCAGGCTAAATGGCGTCTTTGGCGTTGCTTCCTTTTGAAGCACCATGCGCTCGGGAGGCAAGAAGTGCGTAGGAAGTACGAGAGGGAGAGGGACAAATGGGAGAGGTGTTTTTGAGAGGAGGTCGATGCGATTCATACCTAGTTGAGATACCTTGGTGGTTGATAAATTTCCTTGTTGATGAGAAGCGTTCTCTTCTTGTGATCTGTTGGCTGCTATGGTTGTTTGTTGTTGCTAACCATGTAATGTGGGCTTCATGACCGCAATGACTATTGAGTAGATCTCTATTGGTTTCTTCTTTGACTACGTTGTATGATTGAGAAATGAAGTTAGGATTTTATCCTATCTTATTCTGTGCGATTGTCTTGATGCTTGGTTTACAGATCCATTGGTCCTGCAACCTTTTAGAGTAGGGTTCATCATGTTGGATTTTGTTGGTGGTTGTGTTGTTGGTAGTCTTCCTTCTTTAGCTCCTACACTCGATTGATGTCGATTGTCATCTACTTGGGCCCTTCATAGCAAATTGGGACCATGCATGTAAAAGAAATGCAAGAGAGGGGGCAAGGATGAGGGTGTTTACTTGTGTTTAGAAAGCTGCGTTCCTTCTACGATTCTTGCAGTTGATTTATTTTGGAGATGATTCGTTGGATCTTATGGCTACGTGGATTGCGTTATTGTGTCCATGTGTTGTTGCATGCTTCTGCATTTTGGTGTTGCCTTCCAATTGATGTTGGTAGTGCTTTCCATGATGGTCTTCGGTGTTTGCTTTTGTCTTGATATGTTCTTATGTTGTTGCCGTGTGTACGTAAACCTTCGTCTGCTTGTGTTTGCCTGTTGCATCACTGTTGAGACTTAGATACTTGTCTTGGGCCCTTGGCGTGTGTAGCAAGTTGGTCTCCTTGTGGCCTATGACCTTCTCGTGTCAAGGCTGCTTGTATTTGTTTAGGGTCTGCTTGGCGTTGTCCTGATAATTGTCCGCTTCTTTGTTCATGTTCGGTCTTGATCAACATGGCCTGAGCGTTGAATTCTTCTCTTCTGGATGCTTGTCTATCAATGTAAGGTGATGAGGGGTTGAGAATGTTTTCTTGGGATGTTGTTGGTTTTTGTAGGCTGTGAATTGGTGGTGTACGACTCCCGTATGAGATCTATGCATACTCGGATCTAGTACTTGGGATTGTAGCTATGGAAATGTCCATACCAACACTGAGTCCCACAACAGAATACTCCCAAATATACTACCAACCCTTCACAAACTTTGTGTTCATTTATCTAGAACACCATTGCAAGTCCTTGTCCAACATTGAGTCTAGCACACTTTTCAGCAACAAAACAAAGATAATAAGGACTTCCAACAAGGCCCAACACCTCTTATTGCATCATGTTTGCAAATGTGCCTATAACCCAAACCTCTCTTCACTAGGGATTATAAAGCTCACGCCTCACTTATTTTTTCACCCTCAAGTATGTACTGCTAACCACGATTCGACTTCCATCTGGCCCAAACTACACTGTACAATATGTAGTAATTGTCATGGGTTGGGTTGGAATTTTGTGCCTTCTCCACTTGCCGAGTGCTAAAAATTGGAGAGAAGGCATGCCATGAATGACCAATACATGTGTGACCAAAAATTGCATCGACGTGTTGAGACTTTTGATCTAGGCTACTAATGACAAGCTTGCAAGAGGTAAAAGGGACCCAAAACCGCACACCTTCACAACCCTAAAGTTTAAACCACTACAGTAGAGAAGTATTTCTAGTTACAATATTCCAAAATTGTATCATGTAATCCACAAAAACACGTTTCTGAAGGGGTGGAGTTGAGGGTTGCTTTAACTTACTATTCTTCTCATTCACCAACTTTTAGCGCGATTACCATCAAAATGGTCAAAGTTCTAAAAACCAAACTAAATCATGCAATTACCGCCACATTGCTTAACCCCTAAAGGATCGTGACAATTTCACACCAAAAATACTTCAAAATTGTTGATTCTAGTGCAATGAGTAAGGAAGGTAATAAAACCTTATATTTATCCTTTTGATCGTAGGATCTTCATGAAGACTTACTAAATAACATACTCTCAAAATTTCATACACTTTGACCGCACGGATTGAAAGATTATAGTGTTTGAAGTCAAGAAAATGGTTCATATTCTTCCCTGCGTTGAGTGGATTAGCAGACTTTGACTTCATCTAGTATGAAATTTTTGCACTACACAAGGTCTAAATCTTTTACCATTGTGTTGAGCATGATGTTAGTTTTGTATACAACAATTTTAGAGGTAGAAAAGGGGTGTAGCATATTCAAAACAAGTGTGCAAGGAGTGGAAGTTCAAAAATTGTCAATTCACAATTTACTTTTTTGAGATTTAATATGTTTTAGAATGATGATCTAAACGGTCTACAAGAAGGTTTACACCTCATATTGTTGTAGAAAAAATAAAAAGTGGAAAATATGAAGATCTCTAGGTTTTATGTAGAAACAATGAAGTTTTTTTCCCCGGTTGCCCAAAATGTGTAAAAATGTTTGACTTGAGTTAAAATATTTTTTACACTAAAGACGAGAATTTTTTTGGACATCTTCAAAGAAGGTTATATTCTCTACATGTATGGAAAATCTCAATGTCAATAAAGACTTCTAGCAAGATTTTGGAGCTGCCCAGAGTTCCGATTTCTAACTTTGAGTGGTACTACCTTTCAAACCATGAACCCAATATATATATATATATATATATATATATATATATATATCCCCATGGAGCTCTTATCACGGAAAATCTAGTGTAAGAGTTTTAAAAAAAGATTTTTTTTTTAATTGTAAGAACCTGCCCAAAATCCAAAACATACGCCCCACATGGCTCTTACATTTGGGCTCTTAGGGGTTAATTCACCAAAAAGCATGAATTTCATTCCACACACAACCCAAGAAATGAGCGTGCTCTACAATGATGCACGGCCCTGAACTTCCAATGAAATTTAGGTCAAGTGGATAATTGGCTCACTCACTGAGAGCATCTCCACCGGTGCTTAAACCCGGTGGGCATTCAATGCATTTGCATTGAATAGTGGCAGGACCCAGCCACCAGGCGCCCTGCCACCCTTCTTCCGCACACTCCGATGATGTTTGAGCAGCGGGCCCTGTGGCTGTAGCCCGATGTCCACTGATTGGTTGCATTCATTGCAAACATTCTATATTCTTGCATCGTGGGTGCTGCAGCCTATAGGATTCTTCTGGGCATAGGGCTCAACTGTGAGCCGGTGGGGCTTCCGCTTGAGTCCTCACCGTGCGTATCAGAAATAACTCCACACCACTGCAGCAGGGAGCGGGTAGGGTGGGGATGCTCTCAGCAATACAATCCGGGAATGCTAGGCAAAGTTTGTTAGAAGAATCTTGTCAAGTTGAGGAGAGTTTTTCATTCTAAAGTGGGGACTAAAATACTCCTGGAATCTGTCCGGATTTGAAAAAGTGCTTGACTGAATTACTAGAATTTGTCTTGTTGGTTCCATAAACTAACCAAAATGATCATGGTTTGATACCATGTATGTCACACATAATTGAGAGAGTGATGCCGGATACAACCTTGCATTTAAAGCAAGCATCTGAATATGATTCCATTGCATGCGAACTTGAGAGAATGATAGGCTTGGAATCCCCAGTCACAATTTGAATGGCACAATCCAGGTCCACTGCCATGAAATTGGAATATTGTAGTAGAATGGTGGGAAAATCGAAAACAATGCAAAAAATAGTTAGGATTCTGTTTCTAAAAGAAGCAAAGGGTTTTAATTCTTTGTAAAGATGGAGTTATTTATGAAGGCAACGTCTACTTTCTTTTCTTCAACTCCAGAAGGATCCAATTTCTTTCCAAGAGTGAAGTGATTCTTTCATGCATTTACTCTGTTCACAAACTCACACCAAATATTTCCAATAACAGAAAACCATTACCGGTACTATAGTTCCCTCTTCAAAAAGCTCCATCTCAAATTAGGCTCCATTGCTTTAAATGCCCATGTTTGTAGCAACCGGTGAATACCTACGGAGTAATGTGCTACACGATTGGTCATTTTCTGTAGAAGTGATACTGGTCAATTTTTGTGGTAAAATTATGAGGTGATTGGTCAGATTGCAGGAGCGAATTGTGAGATTTGAAGAAGCATTTAGTTACACATGCCAAGCAAGAGTGTGATTGGAAGCATTGCCTTCGGTGTTATCACTTTGTGCCTAACTTACATTGAAGTAAATTACGCCTTGCTATGTAATAAGGAAACATGTTGTGTATCTTTGGAAACACGAAATTATTGTGAAAAGTCAATCTCAGCCACCAAAATGATTGTTTATTGCATATGAGCATAATTATGGAAATTGAAGTACAGAGAGTCGAATTTTTATTAATCTATATTTTCAAGGATTTCAATTCCACCATAATGTTCTTCTTTGTTACTAGAATTAGAGCTGTAATTCAAAAAAATATAGTTGATGAGCCATTTGTGGTCATTCAGTAAATTTGTTTGGCCAAAAACGGAATTTGAGTAATTCATTTTTTGGGAGGTAAACCTTGATTTTTCCAAAAAAAATATATTCGTTTCAAGACTAGCAACATGACTACGGCTCTATGGTAGCTCTTCACTATGTGCCCAAAGTAACAGGCTACAATTATCAAAATAGGGATATTCAATAGGAGTCTCTCAAAAATTTAATCAAAACCGCCTTCAAACTCAAGAGCAACATTCTCATGCATATAAAACCAAGAAAAAAACACACAACCAAACTCACCAATATCCACAACAATGCTTCCATGTTGTGTGCAAATGCAATTAAAAAGACCAGTGCACCTTTATAAGTTGTCCACTTCACAACCTGAACGCCCCGAGTTATAAGTTGTCCACTTCATCACCGAGTTAATCAACGGGTATCGATATCACCAGAGTATTGCACATCACCACACTGTGAACAGCCATGAACTCCTGTTCAAACGAAAGTGTTCACAGGTTCCACTTCACAACCTGGAGCGCCTTAGTATCATCCGAGTATTAGCATCTATCAACTCATATATTAACATATATAACCTAAGTATCACACAACCAGCTCTCGAAGGGTATCATCCCAATATCAGTCAAGTATCACATAGATATCACCGCAATATTACCAAAACCTCTCTTCCAACGTCTACATCAAGTTATGCACCCATTTGACTCCTGAAATCTGGATGTAGAGTTTAGGGTTGTCAGACTTCTTCTAACCTAAACTCTAACCCTAAACCCTAAACCCTAACATTCAACAGAAAGGGTTATGAGTGGTGATGGGAGAGTCATGATTCTCCTCCTCCATGTCCACGTCAGAAAATTCCTCCTCTGTCTCTCCCAGCTCCTCCTCCTCCTCCTCCTCATCAGCATGCACATTATGGGACGTAATGCTGCTACTCCTGCGAGACACGTGAGTTTGCCTCATTTCATCACAAGTGGGTCCAGAATTATGTAACTCCTGCCCAGAGCCAATTACAGGTGATAATCTGCTGGCGGGGGAGAAATGGTATCTGTAGCAGCCGATTATGACCATAATGCAGATCGCTCCACACGGCACCAACATTATCACAAGGTTGTCCATTCTCCAAAAGAAGTTATCTGGCACTTGAATGTGCTAGATTATGAAGATATATCATCTGGGGCTAGAATTTGCAGGTTGATTTGTGTGCTACATTATGAAGATATTTTATCTGGTGCTAGAATTTGCAGGTTGATTTGTGTGCTACATTATGGGATGTAATGTTCATCTCTGGAGGTGGACAGAGAATTGAAGCAACATTTCTACAGTGAGGGAGTTTGTCAGGTTGATATATGGATAGGGAGATTATGGGATGGAAGGCGATTATGGTTCATAATATGATCTAGAGTTCTTTGTTGGTTTAATTTGGTGGTAGAGAGGAAGGTGAAGGGTGAGCATCTGGAACATGAAACATCTGACAAGAAGTTTGATCACCAATCGAACTGTATTTTTTTTCATGGATTCGAATGTCAAACGTTTGGTTGATTCATGTTGTGTTATTTCATGCAAGAACTATTTTTAAAAGTTTCTGCCCTTGTTAGTGTGATATTATTGATATTGATGAAATTCACGTGTGTTGGTCTCTGGTGCGATTTTAGAGAAACTTGCAAAGTAGTCGGAGTTTGGTTGTAAAAATGGTTGTGTTAGGGCATCAACGGTGTTAACTCCTCATATTAGGTATTAGGCAGAACATCATCAATATATTAGGTACATTTCACCACGACCCCGCTTCACAAAAATCACTACACTAAACACTGAATATAGTGTAGAGGGATTATTGATGTAGATCACTCACACTAATTTCCATCAAAACATGTGCATGCCAAGTTCTGATTAGGTATTTGTTCTCAAGCTAGTGTGTGTCAGTCAACAATTGCATGTAAATTTTCAATTAGTGTAGGAAATTTCAAATAGTCTAGTCTACACTATATTCATGGAACGGTGTACTCCCTGCGGATGCTTGCATGGATTCGAGATTGGAGAGATCTCTTGGAAAGCCAACGAGGAGCTTGAAATGCGCTCATAGGGCGTGAGAGACAATGGTCAATTGTGGAAAGAGTTAGAGCAAAAGCCGCCAAAATTGACCCGGCCAGGGCCTCTTAGGCATTCCAGGGTTAAAGCTCTGTTGATCCTTCACTATTACAAATGAGTCTGTTTTTTTACAGACTGTTTTCAATAGGGGTAGTCACAATTGGAGGGAGTGGAGAGAGTCTCTCCACAGAGAACTTCTCCCAGCTGGTTCTCGCGACCAATGGGGAGAGTTCTCCACTCCCCGCAACTGTGACGACCCAGTTGCGCGCAGTGAAGAAGAATAAAGCATCTCTCATGGTTCTTAGGTTACTTAGGATGAATTACGGGATGAAAGTGTCGGTTGTTACAGTCCGAATGAAGAGATAGGTGAAACTTAGAGCTGAAAGGTCAAAAACTTCGCAAGCGAAACTCTCTGAAAGGCTTCTCTTCACCTCCGGGGCAAGAGAGACGACCGTGCGAACCATTTGCAAAATAAGAATATTCGCTAGCGGGGGCGTCATCGAAAGCCAATCTCATCCAGCCACGTTCGTAGCAGGTGGAAAGAGTCTCTCATTCTCACGCACTGTGACTACCCGTAATATCAACACTTTCCTCACACTTCACAATAAAATGTCAAGTATAAAGTGCATAAACATCCCCATTTGTACCAGTCTTCAAATTTAAATGTTGCCTTGAATTTGCCACAAAGTTCCCATAGTTTAGGAAGCCTAACTCCTAATCTAAAAAGATATTTCTTTTCTTCACTTTGAGTTTTTCTTTGTGTGAAGGGGGCTGTTTTCAACACTCTAGATTAACCCCTAAAGGACCAAGGCAATTTTTCCTCAAAAACACTCCTAAACTGCCATTTTCAGCACATTCAGCACAAAATGATACAAAACCATTTTTTTGAAAATTTAACCATAGGATCATGTACTAGACTTGTATGAGAGTGTGTGATAAATTTTTTGGTAAGTTTGACCGCACAAATTGAAAGATATTAACCTTTGAAGTGCGACATAATCTCTTTTTCAGGTCATACTATACACCTTCAACAAACTTCGACCACCTTCTATGGCAACTTTTTGCACTACGGACCGTGGTTTTATTGTGATAACTTGAAAAGGATCATGTTAGGCACATGTGCACCAAATTTTAGAAGTAGAAGAGGTGTAGAAGATGTCCTAAAAAATCTTGCAATGCAACTATGTGCCGAGAATCAACAATACACTTTATATTTTGCATACATCATATCCTTCTCAACTACCGTACTTCAAGGGCAGGTTCGGCACCTTGGTGCCGAATATATATTTAAAGTGGAAAATATGCCTTCGGCAGTAAAAAACGGAATTTTTGAATTTTCAACTTCTTAAAAAAAAATAATAATAATTCCGGCATTCATCCTAGTGGGTGGATGAAAAGGGAACAATATACCGGTACTAGTTTAAACGTAATAGCGGTAGTGACAGCTTATCACTAATCCAGCCGTTCCCTACTCTTAATCTCTACTTTGAAAAACTTTTTGACTTTGTCACTCTATTTCGGCAAGGTAATGACAATTTTTGAGTTTTCGACATTATAGTTGTATATTTTCACAAAATTTCGGCAACTGTGACCTTTAATTTTTTAAAAATTTCGGGATGCATGATTTTAATTATTTTTTGCCGGAGCTGCCCTTGAAGTACGGTATTTGAAATTCACAAATCCGTAGAGTAGATGCAAAGATCTCAATTTCCTTTCCAAGTGGACATTTTCTTTCTTTAAAATGGACAAAAACTCGAATTTCTATTGAATTTAGAAGTTATTAAAGTTTGGTGACAGTATTTGTGATATGTCACACTAAACTGTTGCACTATCTGTATATGTAAGTGAAAATAAATTGTAACTTTTGAACCGTAAGCCGGAATTCTACGAAATTTGTGTCTACGCAAAGCTAATCAAAAGTTGGCCATTCAATAAAAAATCTCAGAAAATAATGCCTAGAATTGAGAACGTGGTACCTTACCTAAACTCAAAATGTCCTCCGAGGGGACATCGGTCCTTTAGGGGTTAAATGACCTTTTTTAATTTATTCTTTTTAAGAAAAATATGATTTAATTTTCTTGAAGTGTTGAAAACGTGTGCATAAGGTAAGAAGATTGAAAAGGTTCATGTTTCCAATACATTGAGCAACCATGGCCTTCCAATGATACATTTATGCCTACATTGCTCAATTTATTTGAATACATGAACCTTTTTTCCTTCACTTTCAATGTCCGTGTCAAAAAAGTTCCCCATATGTAGAACAACAAATGTGTCAAATTTTACCAATATACTGTGGTTTTTGTTAGAAGGAAAGATGTGCACAATGATGTTTCATATATACATGTACAATCAGAGTATCAAAATACATTACAAATATTTTGTAATTAAATTCTATGTATGGAAATTGCAATATAGATAAAATAATTCACCAAAAGTACCTCTTTTGTTTTCTGAATTTTATATTCAAGATGATGCTTGAGAATGCATGAAATAGTAGATTTGATAGGTCAAACTTAAAGAATCCTTTCAAATAAGAGTTGCTAGGTAAATTATCAAGTAAGCAATAGTGGGTTGCAAGAGGAGTTGTTTGATTTCATTAGAACTTAAGGATATTGATTTGGGGTGAAAAAATAAAAATAATGTAAAGTTAACACCCCAAAATAGGAGGGCCACCCCCTAAAAAAACAATGGGTTGCCTCTCCTCTCCAACGAAACCTGACAAGCCCTGGCTGTGACCATCCCCTCAAAGGTAAACCCGGATAGACAACTCCACAAAGAAGACCATCCGACAAAGACAGACCTAAAGCCTTTTGACGAGCCTACAACCCTTTGCCCGAAGCTCCTAGCCCATGCCCATCATTAAGCAACCGCACATCACCCGTACATGAGCCCATCACGTCGTGCATAACTATGGCGGACCCCATCCGATGGAGCCCGAATAAAGAGCCTACGGCTACACATGGCCAATGTCCAGGCCCGGGCCTGTTCCCAAACCCCCTCTAATTAACTGCACCAACCATTGCGCCTTCCAAAAGCAATTTGAAGAGAGGAAAAAGCAATTGGAAAAAGGATAAGAAACTTACCTAATCCAAAGGCCCATGCAAGGTTCCCCCTTTGATTTGTCAGGCTGGTCCCATATGGTCACCGAGGCCCCAACCCAAGATACCCGGGACCAGATGGGGGCCGTATGGCTACCATGTGCAAATGCTTATTCCCAGCCCCATCACGACATTTCCAAGCCCAATTTTGACATTCCCAACGTCCAATTTTAGTGTTCCCAACGCCCTAAAAGTCGCTTTTAGAGAGAGTTACAACTCTTCGTCGGGTTGTCTTCTTTGTTGAGATGTATCAAGGTTTCATGGCTGGGGAGGGATGCTCACAGCTGGGACTTTTCGGGATTCCTCGAGGCGACTGGCATGGCCCCTCTGAAATAAAAGCAGAAAAGAATCACAAGAGATGTTGTAACTGTAGTTCATGCATTGTAATTCATGCATGGTAGAGTGATGGATTATGAACGTAATCCAGAGCACAGAGCGGTGGAGGAACTTAAAGCAGAGCACGGAGTAGCAGCGCACAACCTTGCCAACGCAGTTCCATTGAAGTTTGGTCCTTTGATGAGCATTTAAGCTGGCCTTGAAAGAGAGGCAGCTATCTTAACAACATATATGCAAAATCAGCGTTGCAGGATCCACTATTCAACTTATAATTAATAAGAATGCATGCAGCCTGGCTAAATCTGATAACTGACTGAGTTGTGGTGATGAATACACTCCCTCAGGCTCTTATTATGGAAGCTCCCACCAATCACCACCGGTTACCACTGCTTGTTTTCTCACTATTGTGCTTACACTGGGGCAAAGGGAGTTGTTTTTACTCTGTTCTGAAGAAATGTGGGAAAGGAATCAGACAACTTGTGAATGAAAGTGTCTGTTGAAACAATAGCCTCATTTGCACTAAGGTAGGACAACCCAAAATCGACCGGCGACACAATATGGTGAGGAATTGATCGATGAATTTATAAGTGATGTATTGGGTTGTCCTATCTTAGTGGTACTTAATAACATGGCAGATACTTATGAAGGATCAGGGGATTAGGAAATGATTAAAGGATTAGGGGATGAGGAAATGAATATTGAGAAAGATATTGAAGTCTACATCTAAATTTGTGTTACATTGTTAGCAGCTAGATATTCTCTAAGTGTCAACAAATAGAGTTTTCCTGAAAGTGCTTCCCAAATGGGCAAGTGAGGAGGAATATGGTGCCAGAGAGTATGAAATGTATAAACGGAAAAAAAATAGCATGAGGAAATTTCATATCGCCTTTTTGTGCACCAATGAAATGCTTTGCAATCAATGTTCTTGGGCCCTACCCCATGCAAGCTAAAGCTCCCCCATAGTACCCTAAGTTCTCATAGGGTTGACCAATAGTTCCCCCAAACCTTTCCCCAGGCAAGACTCCATGTGCATGTGGTCCGGGTTACTAACATAAGACCTTGAGATTTGGGGTAACTATCCAATGTATTTTGGTGACTTTTAGGAAAACTCAAATATCACCCAAATATCATTTTATCACCATCAAGATATTGGGGATCTCTGATGCCAAAGTTTATGTGCTGCCACCAAAATTCCCAATATCTAAATCACCCAAGTATCACCTGAGTAACACCTAAGTATCACTTGAATAGCACCTGAGTAACACCTAAATAGTACCTAAGTATATCCAAGTAAAACCTAAGTACTGCGTGATTGTCACCCAAGTATCATCTAAGGATTTGAAAATACATTTGCTAGAAAGGGAAATCAAATTTGATCCCTTAAGACCGATGAGCTTCTTCAGCATGCAAAAATCTACGAGTGTTCAAGATCATGCAAAACAACATCTTCAAAGAGGGTACATTTCATCGCGAACCCACTTCACAGAAATCACTGTAGCTCACCAATGCTTGCACCGTTTTTGTGGTGTCAATCCTAATAGATGCCCATCTTCCTCCACTTCTATGTCATAGCATAAATTTTTCATGGAGGTGACATGTAGTGTTTGGTATCAAAATTATTGTGCAGGAACGACCCAAAAAATGAACATTAGGCCCTAAAGGGTTGGTGAATTCAGTGATGGGTTAGCAATAAGAGAAAATGGTGTACGATGTGGAAAGTTTGTCAACAAAGACAGCAGTGGCTCTGTTTTCTGACCATTGGGTCAGGCCTCAGGCTGAACTTTGGATGCCTCAGCACAGAAAAAGATGAAGTAACTTCCAGTTGGCCATTTGCATGCGAATCTCTCGAAGACAATGCAAATTCACTTCCACAATTTACAAATGTCCAAAAAAGGAAAAAAGGAAAAAAAGGAAAAAAAGGAATCGACAAGGAATTCGACTAAACCAAACACTGCATATAATGTGGACCAGGATATTTCGAGAGACCTACACTAATTCCAGGACATGCAAATTATAGTGGTCCACCTTGATTCTCAATCCACATCATATCATGTTCCTCATAAAATAGTGTGGGATGTTTCAAATAGTTGAAACAAAATTCATGTGGATTATGGAGAGGTGGCGGCGAGCGGTCGTGAGGTGGCAGCAAGCGATGAGGATTGGAAGATATTTGGTAGTGAGTGGCTGTGTGGTGGCAGAGAATGCATGTTCAAATGTGTCCACATCAATTGTGTTCCAAAACCAAAATTGATGTGGTCCACATCATTTTTCACCCACCTTACCAAAGAATCCATAGTGTATTCAGTGTTTGGTGTAGTATAATTTGAGGTAAATAATTGGTCTTAGTGTAGCCAAATAGTAGGTTCAACTCAATGGCATTATAATGCAACAATTTTGACAGAGTAAGTAAGCAACTTTACTCATGATTTTCACTAGAATAAATGGAGTTGTCTTTGCCACTTTTTAATGGAGTATCTCAACTTTGTGAATAGTGTCGACAATAAGTTACAACCCAATTGTACATGACCACAATTCAATTCAGTCGATGAGAACTACATGGGAAAGGGGAATTATATAAACACATGAGGATTGTGGGTTTGATTTGGAGGGTCCTAAGGGTCTATTCGCACCTGGAGGTACATACCTGCCATTGGGGGTTCCTATTTTCATTTTATCTCGAAACTTGTAGACCTATTCACACTAGTTAACTGAGAGTTGGTTTGAGTAGTTTCCATCCATTGCTGTGAGGGGTGGTAGGAATGAAGGCATTCGCACCGACGCGCTCCAACCGCTATTTGCATGGTCAATAACTATTTCCTTTTGACACATTGAAGAGGAGATTCAGTGATGGATCTAAAATTGTGGGAATTGTTTACACATGCATCATGCACTAAAAACGGAACCTATATTTGACACTTTAAGTTGCTACAATGTTGGCAAATATCTTAAGGTGACCTTCAAGGCTGAAATTAGTACCTCTCACCTACTTGCGATGATTGGTAGATTTTGTTCTACAGAATGTTCATTTTACGAAGATTTAAAAAACACATATATCCCCTCCACTAAATCCAAACCACCGCCTTACCTTTGCTCTACCTCCACTATCCAGCTCACATTTTCATCCTTGCCATGTTAGTTCTACATCTAACACCATATCTGGTGTGCAACCACATTTTCCTAACACCGCCTTAACACCCCATGTACCTCCAAGTGCGAATAGACCCTAAGAGCACCTCCACCGTGGCCCCCCAGCCCGGCAGACCTGCCAGGTTTGGTGGGTCCCCGGGAAGATGCCCCCCACCGCGCTGGCCGGGACCGCCTAACCGGTCAAGCGGGATGGTGGGATCTGACATGGGGCCGGAATATCATCTCCTTTTGCCGGACGACATCAAATATTTTCTGGTCATAATGACCACTCTCTTTCTGCCACTTGGCGGAGTGGGAGTGGTTACAGCACTTGGCGGAGTGGGAATGGTTTGTGACATCTGATGCGGCTCAGTTGCGGCGTGATCAACGGCGATATGTGGCAGCAAGAATGGCTGCTTACCGGGAAAAAAAAATTGCTCCCGGCTCGCGGTGTTGAGATGCTCCGGCATGCTCACTACGGGGCCTGGTTCCGAAAGGCTATCCAGGGACAATTTGCCCGGTTCTCAGTCCCAGCGGTGGAGATGCTCTAAGCCAAAGACATCTATAGGTACTCTCCGGAAATACCCATGCCCATTCAAATTGGGCCCACTCATCCTTAAAAGAGTAAGATAAGCCTACTTTCTGCTTAGGGTAGTTTCACTGCTTAGCTCATGAGTCATTTGTTGGGTAAATGGCCTAATAGTGTGCTCCTGATCAATTATATTCTTCTTAAATTCCCGTGATTTTATTTTCTGATATATTTTTAAGGATAAGAAATCTACACAAATTGATTCATCAAGATTAAATCCTTAAACGTTAGAAGGTGCCTCTAGTAGCCACAACATTCTACATGTGTAGTGCCGTAATGAACATGATAAGGTTCAAATATTGAATCAACCTCCAAATGAAACATGTTAGTTGAAGAATCTTCAATCCAAAGGTGTAAGAGCATCTGCAATAGAAGCCCTACCAATTGGCAGCTAGGTGAATGGGCGCATCAGAAATCATTTTCAGTCCACAACGGCACTCGGCGTAGAAGGCGAGCAACGCCAGGCCCCGCAGAATCTCCACATGCCACGGTCAAATTGCAAGTCCTCTCATGCCCTACGAAGGTGTAAATTTTATGGTTGTGTTGTATGTTGACCAAGGGAGCCTAAGATGACCGCTAGGATATGGCTGATCAAGGGGTTTGTGACACTACAGTAGTGCCGTGTGGACGCCGTCCCGCCCGATGTGGAAGGCCCGTTGTCTTCTTTTCATAAATAGCACTAGCTTGCAAACCCAGCTAGCCCGTGCGAGTTGGCCGGGTGAGGGTGTGGATGCTCTAAGGGCCAGTTTACATTATGGTGGAGAAGTCCACCGGTCATGAATTCTAGGGGAATTCTAAAATTTGATTGGCCAAGAGTGACGCTCTTCTCCGATGGGGGTTTACACTACGGCCAAGAGTCCTCCGGCGGAGAACTTTGTGCATGGATGAAAAAATGACATGGCTGCCAATGTGGCAACTTTTTTTGGAGGGGAGGTTCCCCGGAGGTCAAGTTTCTTGGGCGAGCTCAAAGCCTCGGACAAGAAACATGGCCTCCGGAGAACTCCCTTGCCTCAAATAACCATGTCTTGGGCATGCCTTCTTGACCGACCGGTGCACTTCTTCACCTTAGTGTAAACAGGCCCTAAGTCTTGCTAAACTGTATTTCATTTTCTGTATTCTAAAGAGTAAAATATGTGCCTATATATACGGTTCCCAACTGACATTTAGGGGCTGAGTTACATATCCAGGCTGGCCGCAAGGACGCAACCAAGTGGGTTGAGGTTGAACTTGCAGACTGATCCTGAGTCACATGCCAACTGCAAATTCTGACATTTTCTGAATCAGGCAGACTGGAAACAGAAGACAAAATGGCGGTGCTTGCTATTCAACCAGGTGCATGAGCACCTCATTTGGGCTTCAACCTTGACTGAACGCTGGAGATGTGACTTAAGGTAAGCCCCCTTAAAACCAACAAGTTAAAGAATGTACATATATGGAGAGAGGAGATATTTCTACTTTCCAGTGATAGCCAATAGAATTACAATTCCAACCCAAGTGATTTCATATTTTTCCGCTGAAAATTGAATTAGTTGTGAATTTTCAAAGTGTGCAGCCATGTTGAGTGGGTGGCCAGCAATTGGTACCCCCCATAACCAACGACCAAAAGTAAGGGTCTTGACTAATAGCAAACCTCCATTTGGAGCTGAGTTGGTGGTAATGGGATGGAAGCGGGTTGAATGTACCCCAATTTTATAGGCGTTGGCTACGGGTTTGGGTTGGGTATGGGGGGCTTACCTTAATTTCCAACCACATTGTAAGCTTATGTCTGGGACCTTACTTCTGGCGTACGGTACATGTGTAAGTGTGTAAGATTGATACAATTATGTAAAATACAGAAAGAGAGCTGAGAAAAGCTTACTACGTGACATAAGACTAGGCAAATATTTATGAAGAAACAACCCTGTATCGTAGCATTATACTAGTACTTGGAAAGATGGTGTAAGAAATAAAGCAAACTCTGGTATAAATTGGTAGACCCCTCAAGCGTACAATACATGAACAGAATGAGGGCAGCTGCCTACCATGCTCCACTGCAGTCAATAACGGCATTCCTTCATATACAACTCAATCTTTCACCACTTCACCTAGGTACTCAAAGGTAAGCCTCCCCATAACCAACAAAAACCCATAGCCAACGCCTATAAAATTGGGGTACTTCCAACCCTCTTCCATCCCATTACCACCAACTCAGCTCCAAATGGAGGTTTGCTATTACTAAAGACCCTTACTTTGGGTCGTTGGTTATGGGGGTACCTACTACTAGCCACCCACTAAACATGGCTGCACAGTTTGAAAATTCATAACTAATTCAGTTTTCATTGAAAAAAGATGAAATCACTTGGGTTGGATTTGTAATTCTATTGGCTATCACTGAAAAATAATAGTAGAATTATCTCCTCTCTCCATATACGCACATTCCTTAACTTGTCGGTATTAGGGGGGCTTACCTTACTACTAGATTTGGCCTTTTTTTCATGGAAAGTAAAACTCTTTGTAAATGATGCGACCATCTGAAGTTTGAACTAGCACCCGGCGTGGACCACCATACGCAATCAATGAATTTGCAGACCTGGTGAAGCGCCCCAGGAAATAAGGTGACTGAGAACTGCAACACTGTCCTTGAATCCACGCAACATGACTGCACACAATATTTCACACACCTCAGATGCTTTAAGGTAGTTGACCCTATTCCCGTTACTTTAATCCATGTCATAACAATCTCCACAAAACAAAAAATATTCACACTTAGAACTCAAATCCATTTAAAAATTCCACCAATCAATTTTGGTGACTGAATTAGGAACTACAGAGTCAGACACAGGTGCATTTACAGGAGACCATAGTAGTGTCAAAATATCAATAGCTTCATAAACATGAGCATCTAGAAAGCCTGTAGACTTTGGACATTGTTTGTCGAAGCTGAGAAGACAGTGTTGTATCTTCCACCTTATAAGCGAACATTTCCTCACCATTGCAGTGAGCTTCCTCTACTGCTAGCTGCAATGGCACCCACCGGTTTGCTCACCGTCTCGTTGATCCTCATGTGCATGTCCCAAGCTGCGGCTTCTCTGCCACAAACTAGGGACGAAGTGGTGGCTGACTTCGAACAGTGGGTGAAGCGAGTGGGGGAGAAGCATGCTGCTGCTCATGTCATGACAACTGGTGCGGAGGATCACTTCAGTGCAAGCAAAGCTGGGGAGTCTAGAGTGATTGTCGTGGATCAGAGTGGAGCAGGCAACTTCAAGACCGTCAACGAAGCCCTCAACTCTATCGACGTGCACAACAAGGCGCCTATCACCATCAAAGTGAACGCCGGAACTTATGTGTAAGTCAACCACCTTTTCATGGTGCTTTTGAGTGTGATGAGACTTCTAGCATTATTGGTGCTGTATTAGTGGGGAGAGAGTCAGTACTTTACTCACAGTCTTCACCGACGACGTTCTTGAGTAGAAAGATGGTTGAGGATTTATCTTCTCCTTTGTGAGAGGTCTTTTTGCTACCTGCTTGCTATCAATCACTCAGCCATTAGAGTGACAAGGTGAGTTAAGATCTAAAAGCTTTCCTTAGTTTACTTGTTATATCGGCAGTATTAGCAGTGCTCTTTAGAAGCGCTTACCTAGTTTTTCTAGGCGATGCTGTAGCTGTCCATCTCTGACAGTGCCCTGTTTTGTGTTTAGTGAGAGGGTGGTCATTCCCAAGTCCATGCAACACATTACTCTGCAAGGAGCAGGCCGGGATGTGACCAAGATCACGGAGAAGAACGTCGCAGGTGAGACTGGCACGACGTACACGTCGTCTACCTTCGGTATAAGCGCGCCTTACTTCACCGCCTTGGACATCAGCTTTGAGGTAAATTGTCTTCTCCTTCCTTCGCTATCTTTATGTCGGTGGTAATGAGCCCATCTACGATAAAAGTAGTGGACATGTAGCACACCTTCTTCATGCTGAGTTACATGACTGGAAGCGAGAACATCCATGACGAGGGTGAAGAGTAAGAATGGGAATGGAGAGTTGTTCCAATCCACATGGTCATCCACGACACAGTACACCCCCCTCATGTGCAAGATCCAACTTCCAAGGGTATTGCGATAAAACGATTATAAATTCAAAGCTGGGAATAGGATCCAGTGCTAGAACGAAGGGGTCCAAGCAATATGTTTTCCATGGTTTCGTACATAATCCATGCTAGAGCAACTGTAGCTTTCTTTCAAAACCATGGACAAAACACTGCTTGATGACCTCCTTATTCTAGTACTGGGAGTAAAGAGTTGTTTGTCTCAAAAGACTTGTTCCCGTGTGTGCACTAGTGAAAGATTTATTCGGTACCAGGATTTTGAGCCTAAAGCATAGAAATAACTGCAGATGAGGCTCTGTTGCTGACTTGTGCGTACCTTGATGCTGGTGTTCAGAATTCTTCTCCGCCGCCCAACGGAGGGGTGCAGCAGCAAGCGGTGGCGCTGCGGACCACGGGGGACTTCAACGCGTTCTACCGGTGTGCATTCTACGGGCACCAGGACACGCTCTATGATCACCGCGGACGACACTTCTTCAAGGATTGCCTCATTGTCGGCACCGAGGACTTCGTCTTCGGCGGAGGAAAGTCTCTGTACAAGGTATCAATGTTCAGCTGATATCTCTGCGATACTCGGGTGATACTGGTCTGATACTAGGGTGGAAAATCGAAGCCACATTGGTACTAGGGTCATACCTGCGTGAAACCCGAGGGTATTTATGATCGATACCCCTTTAATACTCAGGTGCTGCTGGTATAGTCTTGCGCCGTTGTGATAGTCGGGTGATGCTAGCCTTCTACCCTGGTGATATTCGGGTCATACTGGTCTCTTACCCTCGCGATTCGGGCGTGATACCAAGGTACTCGTGTAGTGTCAACGACAACCTGTTAAGGCTGCCTGTGGTTGGAGCCTGCTAACTGGAACGTGGTTGTGAAGGCTGCTTGTGGTTGTCTGATACCGTAATGATACCTGGGTTATACTGCCCAGATACCCGGCGATTGATATGGACTAGAAATCAACGTTGAAAACCTGTGCACCCTGTTATGATCTGTTGCTTTTTGTTAAGTGTAACGTGGTGTTTTGAATGCGGTCCTGCAGAACTGTGAGCTGAGGGTGCTGCCGTCTGCAGGCGGCTCCTTGACGGCGCAGAAGCGGCTGAGCGCAGCCGACGACAATGGCTACTCCTTCGTGAACTGCAAGGTGACGGGCTCCGGGCCGCCGCAGGTGTACCTCGGCCGCGCATGGGGTCCCTATTCCCGTGTGGTGTTCGCCTTCACTGAGTTCGCCAACATCATCAAGCCCGAGGGGTGGTATAACTGGGCCGACCCAGCCAGAGAAAAGTTCGTAGCACACCTCCATTTCTCATCTGTCACCCTGGCATCTCACAAGTTTCACAATGTTCATAGAAATGTCAAGAAATCTGCAATAGAGCATGTTTTACGGATTGGTAGCACAAATCAGGGCAGACTGACCACATAGCCAGGTTCTCATTATGGTTGATTTTTCTGGTGTGACAGGACTGTGTTCTACGGTCAGTACAAGTGCTCTGGGCCGGGTGCAAATCAAGCCGGACGAGCGTACTATGCCCGTGAACTCACTGATGCGGAAGCGGCACCTTTCCTGAGCCTCAACTACATCGATGGCGGACTCTGGGGTGTACTAGATGGTTAGGAAGAAGTTGGAATGACAAGAATTAGTAGTTACATCATTGCATTGACTCTAGTGTTCCCCTCTGTTGAATGAGCGACTGAAGAGAAAGGCTTGTGCATCTACTGTACATTTACTGCCCTCCTACTCCATGTTTCGAAAACTTGATCGGGAATTCTTTTGGAACACAATCTTGTCTTTGTTCTCTTACGTGGTAATGATATCTATGATACTTTTTGGTGCCAGGAAGGCAAAGCCTTTACCAGTTGTCGAGGGAAACTCACAAATAAGTCCCCTTCTTGAACAAAAATGTCGAGCGACATGATTCCCTCTTGAAGGTAAACAATTATGAAAGGATAGTCTTGAGAACGATCAATGCTATTATTCATTCTTCTGCACTTCCCATGGAGTGTTTGTGATGGAATTCCTGTTTAATCCAACTTCGAAGGCTGTGAGACGGACTCACCAGTGAGCGACCTGTAGTGAAGAGAGGCCGTTAAGGAGGGAATCAGGTGACGAGTGCGGCTGAAAGGTCAGGACTACCTCCGTGTACCAAAACCTAACCACCGTCAGCTCCACATATTTGCCGGCGCTCCGAACTACGTACGCCGCAGGAAAAAGAAGCACTCTGCTCCTTGTACTCTAATCACATCCACTACAACGCTGCGAGATGATACCTGCAGCAGAAACGCACTCATATTATTAGATCAACTGGCTTGAAAATCTTATGAACCTGGTGGAACTTGAATACCTAAATTGCGAAGAAACAGGAATTGTGAAATTCCACACCACTAAGAGAACTGCAACGGAATTGGACACATTTGAAGTTACCTGCGACGAGACAGTCACGGCCAGGAAATTACAGCTACATCTAAGATTCAAGGTGTTGTGAAGATGGTTAGGAACACGAGAGATTTGGCGCGGAAGACCTAAGCGTAAGTTGCCTCGAGAAAGGAGATTGTAGCTATGACGGAGAGATGGACAGCGGGAAACCTAAAATCAATCGAGAGCAAGTGCGGCAAAGAATGTGATCATGAGAGATGGCAGACAGAAATTATTAGCTGCCATAGCCATGGCTGACCCGGAAGAAATCTTGGCATCCAACAGCTTCTGGTTCTTGCAACAACCTCACCATCTCCAGTCTGTAGCAATAACCTCACCGTGATTTCCAACGTGTAGCAACAGCCTCGCCATGATCTCCGATTTGTAAATGGAGCCTGGATCATAGAAGCAAGGCCGCTTGGAGCGGTGGAGCTTGGAAGAGGATGGGGATGGGACCGTTCCGCCTCACATGCGTGTGGATCGTCGTCCTGCTCGCAGCAGTCAGCCTCATTGTGAGCGTCTCCCATGGCCCGGCGTGGATTCTGAATGTGCGACTCGGATCCAGAGTTGCCAATGAACACCTAAACGCGAGAACAAATCGCAGCACAAATGAGGCTCACGAGCACAAACCGCAGGATGCGCGCGAAATTCCTCAAGTTTTCAGTAACGAGACGTATTCGCGGCCCTGTCAAGGCTCCCCGACGTCGTCCAAGAACACCTCCTACTTCTTCCGCGTCGATCAAAGCGGCGCCGGTGACTTCATCACCGTGCAAGCCGCTGTCGACGCCGTGCCGGAGAATAGCGAGCAGCGCACCATCATCCAAATCAGAGCCGGCATTTACGAGTAAGCGAAGAAACTATCACTACAAATATCCTCATCTCCATCTCCGTCTCTCTCTCTCTCTCGCCTAACCTACAAACATCCTAATCTCCATCTATGATCTCTCACTGGCCTTATTTGCAGAGAGAAAGTGCTGATACCGAGCAACAAACCGCATATAACAATGCAAGGAGCGGGAATGAACGCGACGATCATCACCGGCAACGACACGGCGGCTCGGAGCGGAACTGAAGGCAGCGCCACGGTCGCGATTTACGCCGATCACTTCACGGCGGTGGACATGGCGTTCAAGGTAATAGCCTGACCCTAACCGCTTCGTGAATGCGCCGAACTCAACCTCTCCAAATGCTGCTGCAGAACATTGCGCCCATGCCGGAGCCTGGCGAGCTCGGGAGGCAAGCGGTGGCGCTGGTAATCTGCGGCGACAAGGCGGCGTTCTACGACTGCGGCTTCTACGGCGCACAGGACACGCTCTTCGACTACGCAGGGCGCCATTACTTCAAGAACTGCTTCATCGAAGGCTCCATCGACTTCATCTTCGGCGATGGCCGGTCGCTCTACGAGGTGAGAGCGTTAACGCAACGCTAATTCGTCGAGGCTTTCAGTCTTACTAACGCACCGTGTCGTAGTTAGGGATGCGAGATTCACGTCATCGCGGAGACGACTGGCTCCATCACAGCGCAAGCGCGGAGTAAGCCCGACGATCACTCCGGGTTCGTCTTCATGGACTGCACCATCCGAGGCCACGGCCTCGTGTGGCTTGGTCGCGCCTGGGGCTCCTCCTCGCGCGTCGTGTTCGTGCGCACCTTCATGGACGACATCATCATCCCCGCCGGGTGGACCGACTTCGGCGACTCGACCGTGCACAAGTAAGACGCACTTCTCTCTCAGAAACTCTCTCTTTATCAATGTCGACGTTGCCGTGTAGCACTTCTTTTTACGCGCATTTCCTTTCCGTGACATGATTCCCTCTCAGAAATTCTCTCCCTAGTTCGCTATTGTTGACGCACCTCGTATTAGGCGCGCGCATCTCCTTCCGTGACATGATTTTTTTTCAGAAAATTGCACCAATTCCTGACGTTGCTGTGTTTCTTGCGAAACGCCTTCCGTGACATGATTCTCCCTTGGAAATTTTCTGTTTGCTTTGCAGCACTTCGTTTTGAAGCGCATTTCCTTCCGTGGCATGATTTTCCTACAGAAAATTGCACCAATTCTTGACGTTGCTGTGTTTCTCGCGAAACGCCTTTCGTGACACGGTTCTCTCTTAGGAATTCTCTGTCTACTTGCAGCGCTTCGTTTAATGTGCATTTCCTTCCCAGACATGATTGATCTTAGAAAATTGCACCGATTCTTGACGTTGCAGTGTTCTTTGCGAAACGCCTTCCGTGACATGATTCTCTCTGAGGAATTCTGTCTGCTTGCAGCACTTCGTCTGAAGTGCATTTCCTTCCGTGACATGATTTTTCTACAGAAAATTGCACCAATTCTTGACGTTGCTGTGTTTCTTTCGAAACGCCTTCCGTGACATGATTCTGTCTGAGGAATTTTCTGTTTGCTTTGCAGCACTTCGTTTTGAAGTGCATTTCCTTCGATGACATGATTTTTCTTCAGAAATCGCACCGAATGTTGACGTTACTGTGTTTCTTGGTTGCAGCACTTCGTTTTATGCGCAGTACAAGTGCTCCGGGCCGGGCGCGGAGGCGGCCGTGCGCGTGCCGTGGTCGTATGAGCTCAAGGACGACGACGTCCAGCAGTTCCTGGACATGGATTTCATCGATGGCGCCTCCTGGATCCACTCCACGCGCAAGCTCATTGACAGGATTCCTGGTCGCGCATAAGCTTGACCAGTATCGCAAATTTTGCCGAGGAAGTGGTTTTCTTGCTCAATCATCATCAGGAGCAGTCCATGACAGTTCACGGTGTGTGAATGATACCTAGATGATAGCCAGGTGATACTAGTCTGATACTAAGGTGGTATGTGCGGTGATACGGGGGTGATACCAGTGTGATATTTGGGTGGTATTGAGGCTGTCAAGGTCAGAAAACAACCTGTGAAGGCTGTCTGGGATTGCTTGGATCAGGTTTGATGAATTGTATATAATGATTTCAGTTGAACTAAGTTAGAGGCTGGTGTCCTTTCCAAACCCTTTGGCCATACTGGAAATAGGATTGTTCAGAAGTGCTATCACAATTCTGGAATTGCCATCATCTCTGATCCTCACTTTTCCAAGTTTGGCCCGAGGCTCACATTACAGATGATTATTGTACCAGTTTGTGTGCAGATTGCCGGAAGAGACAGATACGCAACAGACATCACAACGCAATAAATTGTGGCTAGGCAATATCAGGTGAGCCTTTCTTTCTAGTTGGTTCATGCCGATATCATGCATTCTAGCTCTCAGCAAACGCAGCGTTTCACCTGCAGCTTGTACACCCGAGAGTGAAGTTGACATTCACCTTTGGATCACTTGTACATCCGATAATAAAGTTGACATTCACCCTTGGATCAGGATGTGTGGTAATAAATTCAACCAACCCGAACAAGATCAACATCATCTGGGTACGCCATACAAAGAACATATCTGACACAGGTTGCTGTTGTTGGCATGTGAGACCTCCTTCCTCCCATGATGCACTTGGTTATTTTCTGACATTGTCCTTCTCAATTGCACTTGCCCTCCTCGGTACATTGATGAACGCTACATAGATGTGGGTCAATACTTCTCACATAATATGGCAAGGTAGAGGTGGTGCCATGTTTCCAGCAATAGTCACTGGTATCCTAAAACTTGTAGCTTATAATTCAGGCTTGAGTGGTAGCAAATCAAGTCAGATTTTCATTTGTCTGTCACATTTAGGATATGCTAGATATGGTCATCATAAATTTTGCATTTTACTGTTGCTCATTTGTAGCGTGCCAGGAAGAAACACAGTCTAGTGTAGAGAGCGCCTCCACATGATATGTTGCTTCATCTTCTTTGAGGTTACATCTGGGTACAGTGGTGCAACGCCGTAATCAGAGGACAGAGTGATTCTACGCCAATAATCACTCGGCCACTTTTCCAGAGCCACACAACAGCAGGGTTGGAGTCATTGATCGCTCGTTGCAAGAGTGATGATGTCATAGCACATGACTTTATGTGCAACAAAGTGAACGAGTCCTTGGAAGCAGGATATTCACATTGCATTGTGAGGAGATGAGGCTGTGTTTGCGCCAAAATTCCATAATGGCACTGCAACTGTTGCATCATCCTCAAATGTGCAAGGTTTTAGGATATTTTTTCACATTTAGCAGCAGATACAGGATGTAGTACAACAGGCGGGTTGACTGACAGAGGATTGAACAACATTTGCCACTTGGGTGCGGAGATTGAACAAGTCTTTGCTCCATGTCGTCGACTCTTTTGCCCTGTCTGGCACTTGTGGTCATTCTGATTTGCACAGATCTGTGTTCGGCTCATCGGCACACCCAGTTTGCTAGAGTCAAGGACAAAGCAGGTTCTCAGAGTGGAAACCATTTCTATGTTTCCAAAATGGGTAATGCGGACTTCAACAGAATTCAGGATGCCATCGACAATATTCCCACGTATAATGAGCGGTGGGTGCAGATCGACATTGCAGCAGGAGTGTACCAGTAAGCCTCTGCCTTCCACAATCAACTTGTTATTTTTCCAAATAGGGAATTCGACAAAGTAAGTGGGAGTTTGATTTGAAGTTAATGGTGTTTGTTGGTGAGATTACACAATACTCAAAGCACTTGATGAGAGCCCTTGAATGGTGAAGTTTGCCTTGTGTTTGCAACCAATCTCGTGGTTTTGGCTGCTTATGTACCAACTGTTGAGGAGATGTCTAATGTGTTGGAGATGATTCTGTAATGCTTGGCGGTTGGATGGGTGTGTGCAGCGAAAAGGTTATCATTCCCTACAACAAGCCGTTCATCTCGTTGCAGGGAGCTGGGCTGGTGTCCACCACCATCATCAACTCTGAGACTGCGAGGAAGAGTGGTACTGCAGATAGTGCAACGTTCACAGTCTGGGCACCCAATTTTGTTGCACAAGGCATTGGTTTTGTGGTGAGAATTCCACGTGTTTGATGTGTAAGATGGGTTTACTGCACATTAAAGATATGCATAAAGTGGCTCATAGTTTGATTAGGCACTGATGGTGTTTGGTGGTCCTCATATGGTAAAATTACACATTACTCAAGGCATTGTCAACATCTACAATAGCTTTGAGTAGTGCGTATACAAACCATATGGGGATCATCGAACACCATCAATGCCTAATCAAACTGGCAACCACTTTGCAAATATCTATCTACCCACATGTATGTTTATGTTACAAACTTGATTGTGAGTGTCCACTGAGTGACATACCTTGCCTTGCAGAATGCTGCTCCTCCAGCAAAGCCGGGGGCTGTAAATGGGCAGGCAGTGGCCGTGCTACTGGCAGCTGACAAGGCCGCCTTCTATGGATGCGGGATGTATGGAGGCCAAGACACTCTCTTTGACTACGCTGGGCGACACTATTTCAAGGATTGCTACATTTCCGGCACAATTGATTTCATCTTTGGGAATGCCAAGTCCGTATTCAAGGTACAATGACTATTTTCCACATCCATCAATTCAGTTACAATGTTCATGTTTGTTATTATGACAGTTCCCAGTACCATTGGCAGTTTCGTGCACATGCAAATTCTTAGTGCACTTCAAGATTTTTTATGCCATTTCTATAGATTACAAGAAACCTAAGGTTGTTTCTTGCTTGAAAGGTGTTCTTTACCACTAATAACATAGGATATGTCGCTGTTTCTGATTTTTTGTGTTGCTTTTCACTCACCGTATTTGAAATCATAAGAGTGAAAAACAACATGTTTGTTCCTACTGATATTCTAAATGGGCACTATTGCATAGATTGTTTAGAAGAAGTGAGAAAGTATTACAAATTGGTCAAAGACAGATAGCACAATCGGCAATGTGAAAACGGCCATAATAACGTAAATAGCCTTTGCATGATTGATGTTGGCAATTGACATCCAGAACGTTGAGCTTCACGCAATGGCTGAGGATTCAATGATTTCCGGCTCCCTCACTGCGCAGAAACGGTCCTCCAGCAAAGAGGACACGGGATTTGTGTTCATTGACTGCAAAATTACAGGAACAGGGCAAGTGTATTTGGGGAGAGCGTGGGGGCCGTATTCTCGAACGGTGTACATCAACACTTACATGGAGAATATTATCATCCCCGAGGGTTGGCAAGATTGGGGCAGCTCTCAGAGACGGAAGTGAGTTGCCTCCACACATAACCTTGTCTATGATGTCACCAAGCCTTGGAGTCAAAGAATATCCTCAAAATGATGATGTTTTGAAAATTATCAATCCTATTTACTAAATTATCAAAATTATCAAAATAAATGGGATTGGCCAATGTAACCAATATGGTGATAAAGGGTCACTAATGGAAAACCTATTCTTATTCACTTACTACATCTTTATCACAACATCTTCTGAATGGGGACATGTGATAGTAGTGTCCTTGTGTCTCTAGTTAGAAATATGGTTGTTGTGAGGTCAAATTGTATTATCTACAACAACCCTCCATTTTAAGGCAAAATGTAGCTTCAAGTACATGGCTTATCTTTTTAGGTTAGAAAACATAAGACATGTACTATTGAGCTACATAATAAACATGACATGAAGGGGGGATACAATTTAATCCCTAAAGGACCATGACAGTTTCACACCAAAAACACTTCAAAATTGTTGATTCTAGTACAATGAGTAAGGAAGGAAACAATAACTTTTATTTCAAGTTTAAATCTTAGGATGCTAATTAAGATTTAATGAAAAACATCCTCACAAAACTTCATAAACTTTGATTAAAAGAAAATAGTGTTTGAAGTCAAGAAAATGGTTTATTTTCTTCCCTGCAATGAGTGGATCATTAGGCTTTGACTTCACTTGGTGTCAAATTTTTGCACTACACAAGGTCTAAATCCATTACCATTGTGTTAAGCATGATGTTAGATCCTTTTGCACCAATTTTTAGAGTTAGAGAAGGGGGGTGGCATATTCAATACAATTGTGCAAGGAGTGGTGGTTCAAAAATTTCCAATTCACGTCATATTTTTTTGTGAACTTAACATGTTTTAGATTGATAATCCAATTGGTCAATTAGAAGGTTTACACCACATATTGTTGTGGAAAAAATTAAAAAATATGAAGATTTCCAAGTTTTCTGTGAAAAGGAAGAATTGTTTTGGTTACCTTGCCCAATAATGTGTGAAATGTCTAACTTGGGTTAATATGCAATTTTTCACCGAAGACAAGAACTTTTTTGGTTGTATGAAAAAAAAATATATAACTTGTTAGTATTGAAAATCTCACATTCAATAGGGTGTTCCAACAAAAGTTTTTGGAGGTGCTCGACGTGCCTGCTTTCCTTGTTTGAAATTCAAAACCCTATAACTTTTTAATTAAATGGCGGATTTAGGAAAACATTGTCCTCCCACTGAGCCTTTAGTGATTTTTTACACTAAAAATTTCAAAGAGGAATGTTGGAGTTTGACACCATAGGAACGTGACCAAATTTTCCAAAAGCCCATTTCTGACACTTGGTCAAGCAGGGGTTAATATAACGTAGTGGTTTCACACCAACCAACCATAATGTAGAGGCGGAAGCCAATGATAATACAAAGATTTCATATGTTTTGCAAATACTCATAAGTACAACTCTGTTACTGAAATATGTTTGTTTTTTCTCCATAGGACGGTTTACTATGGACAATACCAATGTTCAGGGCCAGGATCAGACCAATCGAATCGCGTACCATGGTCGCACAAGCTCAGTGACAAAGAAGCTTCGCAATACATGCAACTGAGTTGGATTGACGGGCAGGCATGGCTTCCCCACGCTTAACCGCAACATGTCCTACTCACTCTGTAAGGCCAAGCAATCCGTTTTGGGTTGTTTCACCACGATAATCTCAATAGCGATTGCTATAGGCCACCTCCATGAAAGACTTAAATTATGAGAAAGAGGTGGAGGAAAATGGGCATCTATTGAGACAATTGCCACAAAAATTGGTGCAAGCATTGGCTAGCGACAATGATTTCCGTGAATGGGGGTTGTGATGAAAAGTACCTTGACCGTAGATGTTGTTTGGCATGATCTACAACCCTTGTAGATTCTTGCATTCTAAAAGAGTTCATTGACCTTAAAGGATTAATTCAGATGAGGTGGGACTTGTATATTGATTTAGGCTGAGTAGTGTTGATTTTTTTTTGCCGCCAAAGTTTGGCATGATTGCCAATTTGTGTACCATTGTGCAATAAACATGTGTTAGTATTTGAGTTACATAATTCAACCCCTACATGCCCAAGAGCCCCCTAAGGAAACTCTTATAGTCTCCAGAGGGGACTCTTGGGCCTTTAGAGGTTAATCTTTAGTCTCAAAGAATGCTTTGGTTTTTTCCATATGTAAATTTGAGTTTAGAGACCACCAGGTATTTTTTTATTTCATTAGCAGAAATTTGGTCATTCCCAACTATTCTTTTTGGGAACAGCTCATTTTAGAACATTTTTTATTTGTAAAAACAAGTTGTTTCGACAATAAAGACTCATTGTTTGCAAATTGTTGCAAAAGACCAAATTTCTATTTGTAAATCTCGGTGCCAGACTTCATGAATCCCCTTTTTCATCTCCACTTAGTAACTTGAACCTAGTTTTTTGGCAAAGACATAGGAGGTTGAATTTGACCGCAACCTAAGATTTTCCAATTTGCATGTTCCCTATGTTGTTGTGTTTGTCACATTCTTTGGGTATCCTTATTAAAATTTCAAAGTGTGGATTAGATGGATATTTCACATTGCTGCACATGTCAATCCTTCACTTATAATTCTTAAAATTCAAGTTCTTTACACCACTCTAAATTTTAAATTGACAATTAGTGTCATATAAGAGTGATGCTATGCATTTACGTCTGTGTGAGTATTTACATATGTCACACAAAATATCTTGTTGGACCAGTTGATACGTTATTGATACATAGTGTTGGTGACACTAATACCTCAATTGAAAACTAGAACTAAACAAGAGAATTAGAATACGTGTCATTATTCAATATCATTTTTTCCTGTAGTGGGTGGAAGAATTTAAACAACAATAGAAGCCCCATGAAGTATTTATCATGAGCTCTTCAAGTTTGATCTTTCTCACAACTTTGGAAGTACCAACATTTTAAAGACATGACGTTCAAAGCCACCGTCATGAGCAACACATGAGTCTATTAGTTTGATTAAAGACGTTTGTGAGGAAATTATTCATTTGAAACCAACCCGTTGATCACTCAATGAGCCGATGGTTTTCAATCATCCCAGTCAGTCTGTATCAGATGCAAAAGCCTGAAAAGAGATCATTCAACATACAATGATGAGTTGTAATGTATGTTGATGTATCACCAAAGAAGCTCAAATCATACAGAAATTGTGGATTCAATGCAGAATTGTCTTGTTGGACCCTCAAATAGACCACAGATGTATTATGCATCCAAAACACCCGTAAAAAATCACAAAAAATCACATGCGGACGACAAAATTCCTGAGCATGAAGTGAATTTTTTAAAAATGTTGAATGTGCTTTGCTAAATGCGGTTGCTGAACTTATAAGTAGCACCGGTAGTGACACCCGTACACTGAGAGAGGTCTGCTTGCAAGGGCCTCACGAGAAGGGAGCAACCTCCTTGTCGGGTCGGGCTGCAGTCCTTGCCCTCCTTGTTGGGTGCCTCCCTTTCTATGAGGCCCTTGTGAGCAGGCCTCTCCCTATACAAGAGCGGGTCATCAGTTCTCTGGAGGTGAAAAAATGGCCTACGCAAGTCTTGTGTTGTTCATAAAATGGTAGCTCAAATTGAATCAAAGTATCTTTCAATAAGAAGCCCCTTTTCCCATGTAGAAACTACTATTTGTCTACTCTTAAGAGCTGTGAGATGTGGAAGAGCTTGGGTGGTGTCTTAACTAGAATCTTTGTTTGAAAGCGGGAGAGCTCATGTTGTTCCTTGAATCTTAGTCCCTTTTTCCCAATTAGGGAGGATATTGAATATTAAAATCTCAGTATCTCAATTCACAGTATCTTTGCCTCACTTTATCCATCCACTACACCAAACACTGAATATATTAGTGTGGATTCATTGATAATGTGGGTGAAAAATGATGTGGACCACATCAATTCTGATTTTGGAACACAATTGATGTGAACACATTTTAGCATATGTCATGCCATTCTTTGCCACCACACCACCACTCACTACCAAGTATCTTCCTCTCCTCATCGCTTGCCGCTCACCGCCACCTTGCCACAATCCACATTAATTTTGTGTCAACACTTTTGAAACATCCCACACTAATTTATGAGGAACATGATTTGATGTGGATTGAGAATTGAGGTGGACCAACTGGAATTTGCAAATACTGGAATCAGTGTAGGTATTTCAAAATAGTCTGGCCCACACTATATGCAATGTTTGGTGTACACTCCCACTCCCTATTTCTAGTTTAATTATTTTTATCTTTTTTTTTTTTTTTTTGGCACAACGAAAACCGATACTTAAATTGCAAGAGAACGAGAACAAAAAGAAACATGCCAGAATCAACCATGCCCAAAAACCAAGGAAACCCAACCAAAAGCCCTCTAGCCCAAGTCACTAATTCCCCATGTCTTCTACACACAACATCAAAACAGGTGAGCGCTTTGAGCCTCTTTTACTTAGTGTTAGCTGTCACATCTCTCCTCCAAGCCACTCTACCATTTTACTTAGTGTTAGCTGTCACATCTCTCCTCCAAGACACTCTACCATAATCCGTAAGACCCTGCCTCATTTCAGATTCATTCTCCGCACTTTCATGCATAAATTCCATGCCTCATAATGGTAGCCTTTCTAGAGGCACCATCATGAACTTGCACTGACAAATAGTTTGGCTTTTACATTCATGTCCACTTTAATCTTTTGGGTGGTGCATTGCATCAATGTCATTTTGCATGTGCCATGTACAGTACAACTCGAGATCAAAAGCCAACTACAATACTGCATCGTGAATTTTGTTAAGACAGTTTAAAAATTGGGAGGTGTTGATTCTTGCATGCGCAAAGTGTGCAACAGTTTTGAAGATATACATCTCACTTCCACAGCAAAATAACTGTGCAAGAGTTTTGTAGATGTTCATCTTATTTTCACAGCGAAATAATTGTGCCAGAGTTTTGAAGATGTTCATCTCACTTTTACAGCAAAATAATTGTGTCCATGAGCAGACATAAAAAATCAAACACTGTCAACTATTGCAGTGAATTGAGAATCTATTATTGTTATTTAAGAGAGATGTGATGGTGCTGGATTTTCCTTCTTTTTATCACATTAAGTTGTATTTAAGTCCAAAATGTAACAGTGGGGCGCAAACTAGAAAAGCCTAAGAAGAAAGAAGAAATAAAATCAATATGTTGCAGCCTACATTAAAGCACCCATCTTCTTCTGGAGTTCTACATGATCTACATGAGAAATTGAACTTAGCAAAAAGAAAAACTCAAATATGCCTTCAATTTACCACCATCTTAAGCAAGAAGGTTTGTCCTACTACAAAATGTTATATTTTACGGGGTGGTAAAACTGATTTTGGAACTTAGTGATAAGCACAATAAGCAGATTATAGATGCTATAAGTTTTTACTCTGGATGAATATTTTTACCAACTATGTTTACGATGATTCCCTTCTTTGATGAGTGTAGACAATTGCGCTCTTAGTAAAAATCTTCATCAAAAGTAAAAGCTTGTAGCATTTCCAAATCGATATGTGTGGTTACACTAATAGTGGTGGAAATTTGAGAAACACATCAATATTCAGTTGTCAGCCTTCTTGGAGAAGCTCAATCAATCCACCGTAATGTTGGGAATTTCTGACATGTTGCACTTCCCTTATGAGTCACGATTGTAACGTTGTAAGATTTCACCTTTTCTCCTGACAGCCTCCATTGCCTAATTCCAAAGTCCTTCAATGCTTTCCATATCCCATGACCTTTAGGCTAACTTGTCTCATACCAATGAGTGAATGTCACAATTTTGTCTACATGGGCAAATAACCAGTTGGCCAAAAAGTAATGGTTTACTAGCGGGTGAGATTGTACCATTTGCAATGCGGAATCACGCTGCATTATTTTCCTGAATCAAACTCCTATTTCAAACCGCTTAATTCCTAACCTTCAAAACTATCCCATTTATAATTATAAAATCAAGAGCGTTTTTTTTTTTTTCCCTTCTCTTTTTCTTTTCTTCCATGACAGCAAGCTTCACACCAACAGTCGAGTGTTTGCACCCAGGTGCAACCTCAAGGTCATTTTATCCACCAACAAGAGGAATTAGAGTGTAGTCAACTCCCTCTACAACAACTCGGGTTGTTTTACCAAAATTTATCTGGTATACAGAGCACCTGATATTAGGAGCCCCTGTTACATTGGACATGATTGATTATGGTTGTTACATGCAATGGATGTCGTGAGGGGTGACTTTCCGCTTGATGGATATCACTATTACAAGCAGGCTGTTGTTGTAGAGAGCAGATTTTTGTTATGGACCTAAGCCAACATTATAATGAAATGGAGTTGACTTTATCCAACAATCACTACTAGAAAGATGATATGAGATGACCATCAAGCAGCCCCAATGATCACTACTAGAAAGATGGTATGAGATGACTATCAGGAGCACGAAATAATCGCAATTTATTCTCGAAATCGTCATTGTTTGGGATACTAATTGGTAATCTCATTCGGTCATTCCATCTTCCAGCTGTGGAAAATTATCGCCCATCACTCCCCCAAATTTTTTAATCGCCCACCACCAGAAAGCCAAGTTACTAGACGAGGCAGATCGCTGTACTGCACTGATCAAATGCCATCCGCGCAGTGCTTCAAATTCATAACAGGGGGCACTTCCCTTGGATCCTTAAATGCCATGATGATGAGAGATTCAACACTCCCATGTCACATGAAGCCGTCAAGTAAATTAGTCCAAATCGTGGATCCATCATCGTACATTTGCAAACATAATGATGATGTCAATCCATCCTCATGCCATGATGCCATTGTATCTCATTGTGCAAGACGCACCATGATTGATGATTGATTTAAGAGGGCGCTTTCCACCGGCGCTACATCCATTCGTAATTCGATCCTCGGACCACTACATTGTGTGCATGGTTGTTGTGTACATACATAACTCCGTAAGTTCATTTGGTGATGTAGATACATGTTTGTGAATGATGTTTGGAGTGCGCATCACATTGTCCGATGATCTACATTCATACTGATTGTGTTGGTGTTGTAGTTGCGACGGAAATTTGAAGAGTGATGTCGATCGTCGTGCTTGCGCTTGTGCTGTTGCTGTCATGTTCGCAAGTCGAGAGCGTCCTTGACAGGTAATGAGAATTCCGGAAACAATGTTGTGTGGATCGTTGGCGATGACGGATGTTTGAGTGTTTTTAGATGAATTGCGGAAACAATGTGTGAATCTTTGGCTATGGTTGATCATGTGACGAGAGAGATGAAGATTGTCGGAGGAACTGTTTGTATCTGAGGTTATGGCGAAGCACATAAGGCTTTTCGACGTTTGTTCTGATCTTGCAGCAAAGATGCTGTGAGCTTCTTTGAAATGTGATTAGAGAGATGAACAATTTAGGATGCAATATTGTGTGAGTTTGTGGCTATGGCGGATGCGCTTGACGTCGCTTGAAGTGTGGTTCGAGAGATGAAGAAATATTGTTGTGTGAATCTCTGGCTATGGCGGATCTTGACGTGATGGTGAGTGCAGCGAGACGGCGAGTAGGAATTTCACACGGCGAGTGCTGGGCGGGTGCGGATCCGGGAACCCGATCGACGACTGCTGGCGGTGCGACCCGGCGTGGCGCTCGCACCGGCAGCGCCTGGCGAACTGCGCGCTTGGGTTCGGCAAGAACGCGGAGGGCGGGAAGAACGGGCAGCTCTACTTCGTCACAGACGACAGCGACGACGACGTGATCAACCCTTCCCCGGGCACGCTCCGCTACGGCGCGATCCAGAGCAGGCCCCTCTGGATCGTGTTCTCGCGCGACATGAGCATCAAACTCAAGCAGGAGCTTCTCGTCAACAGCTTCAAGACGCTGGACGGGCGCGGCGCGAACGTGCACATCGCCGGGGGCGCGTGCATCACGGCTCAGTTCGTGAGCAACATTATCATCCACGGAATCCATATTCATGATTGCAAGAGTACTGGACCTGCGGTGGTGCGCAGCACGCCCGACCACGTCGGGCATCGCGGCGTCACGGACGGGGATGCTGTCTCCATCTTCGGAGGGAGGGACATCTGGGTGGACCACTGCTATCTCTCGAACGCGGCGGACGGTCTGGTGGATGTCATTCAAGGCTCTACCGGAGTGACGATCTCGAACAACTTCTTCAGGAATCATGATAAGGTGATGCTCCTCGGCGCGCACCCGGATGATTCGTTTGACACGGCTATGCAGGTCACTGTTGCGTTCAATCACTTCGGCGAGGGCCTCGTCGAACGCATGCCGAGGTCTGGATCTGATGCTCTCCCTTCTACACACTTTGGTTTTATTTTCTTTTATTTTAATGTTTTGTTTCTCGCTTTTTAGTGCTGTGAGATGCTGTCACGTTAAATCTCTCTATTTCCAAGCTGAGAGAGTCCGCTCCAAAGGTTTCTTGTAGTTTTCGACAGATCAAGTGCATACATTCTTGTAGGGATTTGTTGCAGGCCAGTGAATGTTGTGCAACATTGCTGTATGTTCAAGTTTCTCAGTTAGTCTGTTAAAATCTAAAATGATAGCAGTTTCACGTGCATGCACTGAACATACACTGGGTCATGCACCTCTGATTATGTTGAGTTTTCTCGGTGTAATGATAGAGAAATTTCAATTCAGCAGCTGTAGACAACTCTAAAATGATAGGGTGCAGAGTTTTGTTATTCGTCTGCTGCTCTGGATACCGAATCCACAATATGCGTAGTTGATCAGAATGGTGCCCGGTGCTTTGCAGGTGTCGGTATGGGAACTTCCATGTGGTGAACAACTACTACACGAGCTGGGAGATGTACGCCATTGGGGGGAGTGAGAACCCCACCATCTTCAGCGAGGGCAACCATTTCGTGGCGGGGAGCGCCAAGGAGGTGACGAAGCGCATCAACGACGACAGCAGCAGGATTCACGGGTGGGAGAAGTGGAACTGGCGAAGCGCTGGTGACATGTTCGACAACGGCGCCTTCTTCATGGACTCGGGGTCACGAAACTCCCGAAACATCTACTCCAAGGCCATCAGCTTCGCCGCTCGCCCTGCTGGTATGGTGGCCTCCATGACCAACGACGCAGGACCTCTGGCGCTGTAACTTTGCAGGTACGTAACACCTTGTGAGGTGTGAGGACATCATTCTGATCATGGTGGAGGAGAAGAATAATTGTATGCCTTGTAAGATATGTAGGGAATGCTGCACATACTTCTGTGGCCGGGTTGGTACTGGCCCAATTATTTCAGCATTCATGTGTAACACTAGTTGTATGCTTCACAAGTTGAGAGATTTCTAGTCGACCTGACACATCATCCTGGTGTTGGAGTTGGAGATGAGCCGTTCACCGGTGATTTCGCAATTAGCTTTTTTATGCAATACACTTACCAGCCCTTAATTTTTTTGGTCGATCTGGAGCCAAATTGCGAATGTTTTCCCCTTAAAAAGAATATTCCCGAAAAAAGTGGAAAATTTATGATATGGCCGTTGCTATATCGCCATATTGTCACTAATGAACAGCCGGGACTCCATCCTATCGCCGGATAGGATGTACAATTCTATGTTTAATGTGATGAATTCTCCAAAATGGATATTTATGGAGGAAATTTGGTTTCGTATGGTTTCACAAGAAAGCGAGAAGTGCTACAGCTCCCTGGCCTCTGTAGCCACTATGGCTATCCCGCTAAAATGGAAAAATAACGGCTGACAGTTACCGTCATTTGATACTCTCGATTGTAAGCTTCTTTCTTGAATCCGTATGGTCAAAATTCAGAAATTTTCTCCAAAGACACATCATCTCATATAAGTGTAGATTCAGAAGATCCTATGGTTACATTCTCAAAAAGTTCATCTTGGCAGTTTTTAATCAATGGAGAGATTCCTCTGAAATGCTTGAAGGGGTGGGTAAGGATTCTAGTTGATGTACACTTTGATACAAATTGCAAAAAAAATCCCCAAAAAATGAATATTCCCCAAAACAGTGGGAAAATTACGATTGCATGTCGCCAAAACTTCATTGATGGCCGTTGCTATATTGCCACATTGTCACTAATGAATAGCCTCGATTCCATCATATTGCCCAAAAGGATGTACAATTCTATATTTATGGATTCTCCAAAATGGATATTTATGGAGAAAATGTGGTTTTATATGATTTCAGGAGGAAGCGAGAAGTGCTACAACTCCCTGGCCTCTGTAGCCACTAAGGTAAGTGGCTCTTGAACCGACCCTGTTTCTTAAACCGTCCTCTAACTCAGAGGTACATTTTGCTTGTTCAATGTACCTTCAGTGTACATTTCAAGAGGGGGTCGGTTCCAGAAACAGGGTTGGTTCAAGAGCCACTTACCTTATGGCTATCCCATTAAAAACGAAAAAAAAGGGCTGGTCAGATCACTATCATTTCTATAATAAGATGTTGGTTAAGTTAGTCGTCTCAAAGGGCATGTTCCATTCTGGAACCGTCGTGCGAGATACCGCATTCTGTGATCTGGATGAATGAGGAGTGTATGGATGAATGAGGAGTGTATGGATGAGTGAGGATAAAGTGCGGATAGAATGAGGAGAGAGGGGTTTTAGCTATGAGCCATTTGCTGCAGAAGAAACAGGGGTTTAGCATCAACATCGCAGAGATGGCTTCCGTTTTCCACCGGATAGCGCTTGCGGAAGCGCCTGCCCGAGCTCGTTCGCAGTAGTTGCGCTTCACACGACGAGGAGCAGCCGCGGATACTCAGTTTCCTGGCTTGGAGAACAACTATATTTTAGAAGGTGAGATAATACCTGCTTACCTTGAAACCCTAGACCGCTCTCGAGAGCATTTTCTAATTTTTCCTGGTTGCAAGGTTTCGTGATTCCATAATAGGCTTGTGAAAATCACGGGTCTCGCTCTCGATTTTTCTTGGATGGTGAAGGCTTTGTAGAGAGTGTTTGTAGTTTCTTGCTGTTTTTGCGATTGCTTGGCGTCACTTCGATTTTTAGCCTCCGCCTCGACGTAGTTTTTGCATTTCTGATGCGGATGGCGAGGGCGAGTTCTAGTTCTAGTTCTGTTCTGCTGTCCATGAAACCCTAGCCCGCTCTTTGAGCATTTTCTAATATTTCCTGTTCGCGAGGTGTCGTGATTCCATGAACCGTGTGATAGTTTTGTGAAAGTGACGGGTCTTGCTCTCAACATTCTTGCAAGCACGGACGGGTGAAGATTTTTTTCGCAATTTCGCGTTTCATGAATTCTGTTGTGGCAGCTCTGGGAATTCTTGACGTCGTTTAGATCTCGACCTAGTTTTTGCATTCTTGATGGAGAAGAAGTGAGCGCCCGGTTGGGGTTTTAGGCTTGCGCAGCGCTACAAACCCTAAGTGTGCAGTGTTGGTGAAATTGCAGCTCGCTTAATTGAGGAGTAGTTGTTAAGCAGGTGAGAATTTGACGTAGTGTTTGTGTTGAATGTGATTAGTGAGCCATGGCGACAGCGGTGGCAGCCGGGGTGCAAGCGAGTTTGGTGACCGCGCACCGAAGCGGGGAGGTGGTGAGAGGGGCAACGGGGAGCGGTCCAACATCGGTGTATCTTTGTCGTAGTGTGTGGAGAATCAAGAGCTCTAAGCAGAAAGCCCTTCTGTTGAGGGTGCGGCGGGTGACGAGATGCGAAGCCTCGGGGAGCCAGGTTGGGCGGATGGCGGAAGAAGCACGTCGCAGTGCTGGCGAGGCAGCTCGTGCTGTTGGTCAGGTTTTGGATGGTGTCAAGCACAAGGTAGTCGATTTTCAGGAAGCAGCTGATGTCCAGGGCAAGGTATGAACGACTGTTAACATCTTCTCACGTCATTTTTTCTGTTTCGAGTTTGGAGATTTCATTTTTGGGAATGTCGTCTCGTAATTTACACGTTAATGTTTGGTTTACAACGTTCCAGATTTATCCCAACATTCTCGTATGCGAAGGTATATGCGTTTAGGAAAATCAGATGCTTAGTGGAATTACGGTATTCAATTTCTTGTAATGCAAAGGTTCTGGCATCTCGGTCATGTTCTCTACACGAAATTGTGCTACCTTCTTTGCAAGGTTTCCTCCCTTCTACGTGGAATAGGGACTTATTGCTGGTTTGAGGAGGTACGAGGAGATTGACTTGACTGTTGCAAACTCTTCGGCAGACTCAGCGAGCAGCTCAAAATGCAAATCTAAAGCTTGATGACTTCAAGGCAGAGATCACGCGAAAACTTGGAATAGACGAACCTCTATCACAGTATATGGGAAGAAAAGGCAGGAAGATAAGGTGGGAGGTGGTGGGGGCTGCGGAATCTGCATGCAATGGTGTCGTAGCTATTTATAATAAGCCTGTCGTCAAAAGGAGTCTCTTCGGATTTCTCCTATTTTATCTTTTCTCGGTCTTGTGGGCGGCTCGTATTTTGTTCTTCGACAAGAAGTCTGAGGAGGCAAGAGAGCAGTTTGGGCGGGAGTTGCGACTTCAGAAGCTGCAAGAAGCTGGAGCGGCTGAAGCAGCTACTCCTTCTGTGTTAGCACCTGTTGATTATACAGAAGTGAAGGTGAACGGTAGAAAACCACCATCAGTCAATGATGAGGAGTTTCGGGCCAAGGTCAGGAAAATCCAGGAAATGGCGCGTGAAGTTCGGGCTTCTGAAAATAAAGCGTTCGTTCCATCTGAGAGTGGATTTGTGAGCATCTCAGGCAATGGAACAGTCGCAGAGCCGGAGAAACAGCAGCCCTCAGTTCCCTCCAATGGCAAAGATTTGCTGAAAAGGAGGAAGCAGAGGAAGACGGTATCCGAGGATAACCTGGGTTTTGGGAAGAATGCTCCAGCAGAGAAGCTCATTGATGGTGTTGCGGCGAACAAACTCTCCCGTAAACTTGAACGTCCCATGAGCTCTGACCCGCCGAAACCGATCGTTGCTCAGGCAGAGACTCCATCAGCAAAGGCCGCCAAAGATACTGTGAATGTGGGAGTCAAAGATACTCTGCGGAGCAAGGTCTCGGATGAGAACTCCAAATCCGCTCGGGGTACTGACGCACAGGTCCAAGGTGATCTGAATGGGAGTAGTAAGCCTCACCGTTCCACACTGGATTGCTCTGAAACAGCCTCCTCAGACGAAAAACCAACATCATCAACTTTGGGCGAGGTCAAGTTGCCAAGCAATAGCGATGCAACTTCTAATGTTAACGGTACAACACGACCAGTGCCCCCAGTCCGTGGTGCCATGCGTGTCATCACGTCTCCGGAGGAAGCCAGAGCTAGAATTGCTGCTAGAAAAGCTAGGGATGGAAATTCATCTGCGAAAGGAAACTCTGCAAGGCCCAAGTTTCCGAGGATTACTATGCCACCAGTAGAATCGGCAGTTGACGAGTCGAAATCTGATCTGGACGGAGACAAGGATGGTGTTGGTGGAGCAGATGATCAGTCTTTCAAGGGGAGCAAAGCAGATTCAAAACCCTCGTCCTCGTCGCAGAAAGAGACTAAGTCTGCGGAGCAGCAGGAAGAAGAAGCGTGGCTGCGGGACGAAGTGTTGCGAAGCATTGTGCTGAAGGTTCGTGACAACGAGGAGGCCGGCCGCGACAGCTTCCATGGCCTGGACTCAGAGGAGGAGCAGCACTTCTTCAAGGGACTTGAGCGCAAATTTGAGCGCGAAGGCGAGGCGGTGAAGACATGGATACAGGATCGTGTTGAGAATCTGGACTATGGGCTCGGTGGTGTGGGAGTCGACGATCCTCCTGAAACCGTGTTTCCCAGATGGAAAGACCCGGAGAGTCCCCAGGCCAAACGGTTCGAGAAGTTCCAACAAGATCGCCAGCGAATCCTCGAGCGACACATGGGCATCTCAAAACCGTCCGAAACGGATCGCACTTCCGATGCTTCAACCTCATCTTCCTCAACCCCTCCTCCAAAATCCTCCCCGAGTGCTGCTCCACTCACCGCCAAGGAGGAATCAAGCGAGAGGCTGCAGTCGAATGGGAACGCTTCAGGCAGCAAGACAATAGTCACGAGCACCGGTAAACAAGCCAAGCCCACTCCACGAGAATGGCACCACACGAAGAAGTGGGCACAAGAGCTGCAACAGAAGTACGACCTGGAAACCGACCCGCAGCAGCGTGCGCTGATAGAGGAGGTGGGCCAAGACCTGGACAGATGGATCACGGAGGACGAGATTGAGGAGGCGCAGCGGCTGTTGTCCCAGGGTTTAGCAGGGGAGGAGGAGTACGTCAAGCGCCACTACGAGAAGACGAGGGAGAAGATCAAGCAGCAACATGACATGTTCGGGTCCCAGGGCATGCTCAACAAGTACGGCGAGTTCAAGGAGACGAAGGAGGAGCCAGAGCTATGGTGGTTGGACTTACCCTTCGTGTGCTGCATTGGGCTCGTGAAGACCTCGGAGGACGGCGAGACCGACCAGGGGTTGTACTCTTTGGATATGACTCCGGAGGACATTGAGGAAGAGGGACGAACTTATAACCACACGGTGGCCTTCCAAGACCCCAAAGACGCGGCCAACTTCTGTGGGCTGTTAATCTCGGAGCGATACAACGCAGACGTCATCCCCATTGCGCCAAAGGAGCTCTACGCGGACGCCAAGGAGGAGGGCTTCAAGGTCACTGTCGTCAAGAAAGGGGAGCTGGGACTTGTGCCTGGGCAAGCGTTGGATGATGTGGAGCAGCGGCTGATTGAGCTTGGAAGCTCAGTCTACTGGAAGGAGCTCGAGCGGATGCAGTCCGTTGACATCGACGCTATTCTCGATGAAGGTTTGGGGTACGGTAGGCCTCCTCGTTGAGTTATGCTGTATTTCTCCACGGTGCTTGCAATGAGAGGAAGATTTTGTAATGCATCATTATTCTAAATTCTGAAGGCTACATTGGCGGTTTTTTTTTTCTATGCCATTTGTGTGTTGAGTATGTAGGCTGTATTGTATGATGCAGTAGGAGTATTGATCATATGTGAAAAAAAGGAGATACAATACTTATTTTGCCTTGTCCCCTTCTTTCAGTAGCTAAGGCTACGACTGTTTTGATTTTTGTAATTGAAATCTTTCTTTCTAGTTAAAATGCGTTTTCCTTCTTCGTTAGAAAGAAGACTAAATTTTTTCAATAATCTTGTTTTTGTCTGTAATTTCCATATCATTGAGTTTACACTCATCCTTCCTATAAGTTATAGCCAAATATTGTGCCAGTGGATGGAGGTGGTAAGAACTCAATAGAGGTCAAAAGTTAGTAATGGGTTTAGTAGAGGGCTTGATAACTTCAGCCCAATTACACCTCCATCCACTTGCACCGCTTAGAGGTGCAACTTTCATCCTACTTTAGAGGTGCAATGACCGTTTAGAGGTGCAACTCTTGAGTCTCATCCTACTTTAGAGGTGCAACTCTTGAGTCTCATCCTACTTTAGAGGTGCAATGACCGTTTAGAGGTGCAACTCTTGAGTCTCATCCTACTTTAGAGGTGCAATGAGATTGACATGGAGGCGTGAGCACTGGTGAGGCCATCAGTAGTGGTTATAAGTTAGGTGAGGATGTAAGTTGCGGCATTATAACTTATCAATGGTACCGTAGGTGAACCTCTGGTTTGGTACCTTAATGCCAAATAATTAATTAAAGTGAAAAAATGACATTTGGCATTCAAATTAACAATAATGTTATTTTCGTTAAGAAATCAACGACTATTATATTTGACTTGCTTTGGCATCCATGGGGATTGAACTCAAGACCTTGGGATTCCAAACCCAAGTGTTTGTGCATGAAATGCCATCGATGAAGACTATGAAAACCCAATTCGGGTGATAAAAAAAGAATCAACAAAACATCACGTCCGAAGACAACAACAATTCACCGGCCCCAGGCCCCGGGCGCAACACAAGCCACAAGGCGAAAGCAGACAACACAAGCCATCCAAAAGGAAGGAAACCCACAATCACCAAGAGAGGACACGGTCCAAGGACACAAGAATCAATTTAATCCGGTTCTAAAGGAAAGTTGCCACAGCCCTCGAAGGGATACTGGTAAAAAGAAAGCAAATCATCTTCCGACTCCGACGCGCTCCCTTGTCGCCAAAGAAAATTCGGAGTATCCACCGCAGCATGCTGGGGCACCACAATCCCAGGCGCAATTGACGCCTCCAGACGTGACCGAGGCACCAGGGTCGCAAAAAACGACTCACAGAACCGAGCAGCCAATGTCCCGTTGGCAAATTCCTCCCTAGAACCGGACCAAAAATCCGCCTAGGTCTTGAGATCTTTCTCGAACTGCAGGGAATCAGGGACGTCAAAAAACTCTGACCTCGAGCCACCATCACCTGTATCAGCAGAGCTCTCGTCCTCCTCCACCTCGCGCTCCATGTCTCTTAGGATATCGTCTAAGATCTCCCTTGCCAGGCGTTCGCCTCTTCCCGTCTCTCTGGAGCAACGGACTCTTGGCCGCTCTCCTCATCATTCTGGGGGCTCGAAACCTGAACGGAAGGTTGGGTAAGTCCCGACCTAAAGTTCCTGTACCTCAACGCCAAATCTCTTGGTAAAAACTCCCGGTGCGGAACAATATTCCACTGAAGGGTTGTCTCCGAAGAGCAGAATACACCCCCTTGCGTCCACGCCGCCCTAAATTCACCCTCCTTCCTCTGTTGGTTAGCTGACTTAGCCTTCCCTCTTGAGTACCCCATGAGTTCCTGCCAGGCACCCATCCCTGCTTGGATGGTCTGCTGCCACGCCTTGAAAAGAGCCACGCCAATATGAAAGTCACCCTCCCTCAGGTCAAAATCGCACTTCTGGCACCAAAGTTGCCATATAAGGCAATTCCTGAGCACAAGCCACCACGGGCCTCCCCGGCCCCTCCTGCACTCCAGTATGCACCTCCCACCACGTATTAAGCCGTGGCTCGAGACCCACGATTTGCCTCATTCGCCGCACCTTCTCCCAAACTCCTTATACCGCCGGGCATAAGAAGAACGTGTGTTCCGGAGTCTCTAGGGCTCCGAGACAACACAAGTTACATATCCCATCCTCGCCTGGCATTTTCTTCTCCTTTCGCCACGCCGCTAGTGGCAGGCCTTCCTGACTCGTAAGCCATACCATCGTGGACACTGTACGCGGGATTTAGGTGTCCCACAGATCCACGTATAAGGCCTTAATTTGGGCCGCCGTATATCCCCGCTCCTGCATGAGGACTGTGAGCTTAGGAGCTTTCCCTTGTATCGTATTCAGGATCTTGTACCTTTCTTCGTGGTGTAAGAGAAAAAAATTCCACCCTTAATGTGCCCGATAGGGTCCCACTCTCACTCCTTCAAGTCGAGTTTCAACTCCTCCACCCTACCAAGATCAAAGGTGAAGACTTGCCACCCTCCCGGTGGAAGCTCCTGCGGGTTAAATGACACAAACCTATCGTCCGAACTCTTTAGGATCGTCCTCGCTCTAAAGAGAGGCCACACTGACAGTGGAACCGGCTCCTCGCCCGAAGCAGCAACCAACTCGTCCGTCCCTGTCAAGCGCTGGAAAATATTAACCCTGATGACACCCTCCTCCGACACCCTCGCAATATGGAAGAAGTTTTGTGGCCCTGGCAGTGTTGCCAGCGTCGTCCACCACTCCTCTTTTATTGCCTCATGTTGTGAAAGGTCCCGGGGGGTGGAGGAGAACATCTCCTCGTGTAGGACTGGGATATTCTCGGACCTCGTAAGCATGCGAAGCTCCACCGGCGTGATCCACCTGGACTGATTTTGCCTCCACAGATGTTTAACCCTGGAGACTCCCTTCCACGACCACCTGCGGAAGATACTAGGCTTCGCCTCGCCCCAGCGTTGTCGTTGCGAATTCTTCACTGTGCTGTTTAAGAACAGCGGTTGTCTCAGGACTTCGGCAATGTTGGTTGGCGGCTTCCTGGAGATACCAGGACGTACTTGAGTCCAGGCAGCCCAGATCGCCCTCCAGAGCGGAGATCCTTGGTCCGCCGTTACCTTCGTCGTGAGCAGCCATTCCTCGAATGATGACCACACCCTACATGCTTTCAGTTGAAGCTGCCTCACCCTAAAATGCAACAACTTCTTCCAGGGCTCCAATCCTGGGGAGAGGCCCCTCACCACCATTTTAGCCAAAAGAGTGGAAGCTTGGGCCGCTGGGTCGAATATCTTAATCCCTCCCAACACTGTTGGGAGTACTGCCAAATCCCAAGCCACCCTCGCCCTGGCTTTCTTGGAGGGATCCCCTGACCACACATAATTACGGACCAACGCCCGAGCCTTATTGAAGATTCCTCTATCAATATCAGCTCTACTAGCTACGTACCAAATAGAAGCTAAAACTACTTGGTTACACACTAGGATACGGGCCGCCATCGACAACGGCTGGCCGGCCCACATTGCAAGCTTGGAGCGAATTTGATGCATGATCTTGTTATTTTTTTCCCTTTGTGGCATGTTGAATCCCACCGGGAATCCAAGATTCATAGTAGACGCTCTAGGCTCCAGCCACCTTAGGCCTCTCTCCTCTCCGAAAGACCAGACTCTTGGGCTCTCCGAAGCCCAGATGGCCAGCAATTTAGTCATGTCAGGCTTAGCCCCGTGGCCTCACAGAATAGGTCCAGCACCACGAATGCTCGGTCCAAATTCTCTCTCGTCCCAGTCAGATACAACGTGGAATCATCAGCGAAGAATCCTTCCCGCAACACCGACTGGTCTGGAAGAGACAACCCTACAATACCATACTCCGGGTCGCACAACATGAGCCTCAACACGTCCTGTACAAACAGGTAAAAATTCGAAGCCATGGGGCAACCCTGGCGAACGCCGTGCTCCATCGTGAACTCTTCTGACCATTCACGATGACCGATGTGCGCGCTGCCTCATAAAACACAGCAGTCTGTTCCACCCACGCTTTTGAGAAACCCATCTTAAGCATCGTTTCCTGGAGAAAGCTCCAATTCACCCTATCGTAAGCCTTCTCAAAATCTATCATAAGAATGACAAGATCCTGTTTTGTCTCCTTCGCGTATTCCATGGCTTCATAGGCCAGAAACACGTTGTCAAGGATGCACCTCTCCTTCACAAAACCTATTTGAGACGACTTGATCCACTTCGGGAGGAAGCCTTGCATCCTAAGGGCCATCGCCTTTGCCATGGCCTTGTACGTCGATAGAAGAACTGAGATCGGGCGATAGTTAGTAAGCTACAAATGGGTGCCTCCTTTGGAAACCAGCGAAAGAAGCCCTGTGTTAAGATTCTGGTGCAGCTCCCCTGCTTCCAAGACAACTCCCATCTGTTCCTGAAACTTCTCCCCTAACTCTTCCCAGCATTCCTTCAGAACTTCAGAAGGAATACCATCTACTCCCGCCGCTTTGAAGTTCGGGAGCATTCTGACCGCCTCCTCCAATTCCTCGTTGGAAAAAGGCCTAACAAACAAACGTTCTGCTTTGGAGTGACCACACTCTTGACGCTTCGCAGGCAAGTCTCCCTCGCCCTTAAGCAGCCATCCGAGATGAGATCCTGGGTGTAGAGCCGCCTGTAGAAGTCATGAGCAAAAGCCATGATCTCTTCTTGCGAACGAAGTGAGCGTCCTCTATCCATCAGTTCCCTCATCTTGGTCTTTCGCTTGAGCGAGGTATGGGAACTAAAAAATTCTCGAGTACATTTGTCGCCAAATCGTGCCCAAGTAGCCCCGGACTTCATTTTCTTCCATTCCAGCTTCTCCATCCTGACTGCCTCCAGGATCTGCTGAGCCGAATTCAGCTGATTCCACGCCCCTTCATCATTCCAATCCTCCCGAAGCCTATCTTCCACCTCGCGCACACCGGCAAACTATGCTTGATACACCTTCCGACCCTCTTTGCTCCGAGCCTTGGTGATTGATGCCGCTTCCTTTCCAAGAGGTGAAAGCCCTTGGACCCATTGCTCAGCAGGTATCTGAGGAACGGTATCAGGTGTCGCTTGCTGCCAAGCTCGCGCCAACTAAAATCGAGTCTCGTCCTTCGTGAGTAACACTCGATTGAAATGGGCCAGCTTGGGAGCCCTGCAAAACGGTTTTAGAAAAACCTAGAAGAAAACCGGTGAGTGATCCGAAAGATACGGCATTGATTGCCACACTCCACATCTCCCACCGAATCCCTGGATGACAGAGTTGGCATAAAACCTATCCAACCGAGACCACTACGGCTTGGGCTTGTGTCTCGACCACGTCTCCCTCTTCTTCCCCAGAACTCTAAAACTCCCTGACAAAAATACATCCTCCACTCCCAGAGAGAGAACCAAACTCGATCAAGCGCTCTGCTCCCTTTCCCCCATAGATCGCTCATAGTAGTTTGGACTACGATCCTCCTCGAACTCCACCATGTTGAAGTCACCAACTAGCACCCAATTCGCCGTCGGAAAGGGCTACATCGCCAAACGATTCCACAGTTGAGCTCTATCCCCCCCGTGTGGTTTGGCGCGTAGACATTGAGGATTCCATATCTGGCTCCCTCTACTTCCAATACCACAAACTGAACTCTGCTCTCCACTACCACCCCAGAGTCAACCACAAAAGGGGTCATCTGGCCCCCTAAGAAAATACCAGTACCTCCCTTAAAGCGCCCTCCTACCGCCGAATAGGACGCCGCATTCCATAAACTGAGACTGCACTTGAAGTCCAGTTGCTTCGTCAACTTCAGGCACGTCGCTTCTCCAAAATGATGCTCCTGAATCAGGATCACCGAGGGTTGCGGGTTGGCACGGGAAAAAAAAAATTTAGCTCGCACTCCTTTCACACTCCTATAATACCATGCCGTGAGGCCCCAACGTTAAAGGATGCAAGGACCAGCTGTTGTACTGTCATCCTTTCGGGGTTACAAAGGTTGTACTCGGAGACCGATGCTCCTCTTGGCTGAAAGTAGAGTTTGGCCATTCTGGCCCATCAATGCCCGGAAACTCCTCCTTTCTCTATTCTTCCGAGGTTTCTGGTATGACCGTCGGTGAGGAAGCCTCCAAAGCAGGCTTTGCTTGCACCCCCTTTGCCTTGTCCCCCTCCCCGCCTGGACCTTCAGTGTGGTGAGGAGAGAGCTTCGCTGGAAGTACCTGCAAACATCTTTTCGGCCCGAATAAAAATTCGGGTTCCTTGTTGAGCCTTGAGCCCCCCCCCTAGCCAACCTGTTGGCTGGTTGAGCCTTCTTCCGAACCACCGTCCCCTGAGGCCGAGGAGACGGAGAGGCCTCCGCACATGACATATTTGCCGGCTCCTTCCTAGCCACTTGCCCTTGAGCTTGGGCTGGGAGGACCCTCTGCTCACTAGACTGAAAATGCTCACTAGTCTTCATCGATGGCAGCGGAAGGTGCCATCGATGAAGACTATTCCAAGCCTTAATCCCCTTTGATGTCTCGCCATGTGCCAAAATCTGTAAATATACATTTTTTACAATTTCGGAATTTTCAAAAAATTATTTTCCACTCAATTCAGCATGGGCTTTTCTAATGAATTTATGCCGGACAAGAGGTTCACCTACGGTGTAACTTATGGTAGGGATGAGTGTACCTCAAAGGGCTCACTCATATTCTCTCATGATTTGGTATACTTAAATGTCATTAGTAGTTTGCTTCTATGTGAATAATGAATATTCTCGCTCTCAATCAAATGATAAATGGTTGGGTAAGAAGTCTATTGGTTTTTATTGTTGTAGTGATTTGTTTAAGGTATTTTCCCAAATAAACACCTCAAAAAAGGACTCTCTAACACGAAAATTCATTTCAAAAAATAGAAATAGAAAGATACGCCTTCACTCAAAGTGTCAAACCCTTGAATCCAAAGTCATAATATTTGTAATCATTTCATGAAAGCCTCTAAATAACATATGGAGTACAAGCATTACAATAGATTTTGACAATGCTTCAAGAAATTAAAAAAACTGAAAAACTATGAGGCAATCAACTTCAAAAAACCAAAAGTATATTTTGAAACCATTTGAGGGCATTTATACTGATTTTTTTTTAAGAAACAACCTTTATTTTTCAAGGGCTAAACCTTGTTTAACGATGGGCGGCCAATGAGAGGCAACCACGTCGGCATAGAAATAACCAACAACCAAATATAACAAATTGCATTCCTAGCTAGAAATTAAAAAACTCAAACCCCCTTCTTTCAGAAAACTGGGTGTAAATTCCAACTTTACCCAAATGTGCATCGAAATTGGCGCCAAATCGAAGCAACCAAGACGGACGGCGCGAACATCGCCGTTCATCCATCGGATGAACAGAGCCCCCGCTAATTCAAATTTGGCGCCACCATCAATTTAGCGGGCTGAGGTGGCCAGCCCGGGACCAATGGACTGGGAACCCGCCTCAAGTTATGGCGCCAACCAGCGTCGTCATCAAGCCTCATCCGAGAGAATCATCCACGGAATTCACTTTCATCCTCGCTCCTTTGAAGCGCCAAACCGCCTTTGAATTTCTTCAGGAGATTTGCCTCCGACGCTGCCTCCGACGCTGCACCGGTGCCTTTGTTTTCTGAGACGGTCGAGGGAGGGAGCTTGGTGAAGAGGCGAGAGCTTAGTCTTGCTCTGGAGTAGAGGACTTTCGGAGTTTTTCGGTCGGTGGGAGTTTCGTTGCGCGTGGAGTGTTGTTGGTAGCTCGGTGGTTGCGGATTTTGAGATCTGTGTTGAGGATTGTGGTGCTAGTTTTAGGGTTGTTGTCGTGCCTGCCGAGGGGCTTCTGCTGGTGTATGCGGGCGGTTGAGGGTGGTGTGCGGTTTCCAGCTGTTTTCTTTCAGGATGGCGCCTCCCAGGAAGAGGAAGATGGCGCCGACGTGCCCCAGCACAACGTTGCTCTCTATAGGTGGGTTTCTTCACTCTCTGTAGGATGTGGCGGTTGTAATATGGTGCCCGGTTTTGGTGATCTGATTGGTCTTTGGGGCTGTGCAGGTGACTGTGTAATCGAATTTCCGAGCGACGCGGATCAGGAGCTCACGTTCGAGACGCTTCGTTTGCAGGTCAATCAGTTCGCGTCAATAAAAATAAGTGGTACTTTTCTGTTACCTTCCATCCATTTTCACTCTGAGAAGGATTCGCCTCCCTGCAGTGGCTGTGGTGTCGTTTTCTCTTTGCCATATTCTTTAATTTTCTACCTTTGAGGACTGACCTAATTTAACACCATCTCGAATTCGAAGTGATTTAAGGGAGAGCTGTTTGGAGAAAAGGATCGCTCTAATTTATTCTTCTTCTTTGTTTTGGGCGGTGTAGTTGATAAGTCAAAGACTCGAACCCCCGAGACGCCCAAACCGGTAGAGACGGCCAAACCGGTGGAGACGCCCAAACCGTGCCCTCCTGGTGAGGATCTTTACTCACCTCATTGTCTGCTTCCGTTATTGAATACTAGCTCTGACTCACATGCCGTAGATGTGCTTATGATGAATAATTACATTGATATCTATGAAAACGTTGAGAGGTACGCAATAACGTCGTTTTGGATCTATATTCTACATTGAGGAGCGCACTGTGTCCATTGTGCTGATGGCGTACAATGCTGTTTTGCAGGTTCTGTTCTGCCTGCGGACATTTCGTTCCAACTTGTCAATCCGAAAAGCCCACTAGATCGGATTAGCAAGGAGCTTCTTGAGGTACTCCTCAGCATTCTTCTTTCATTGCAGTTACAGCTTATTCAGTGGTTTGATTTTTGAAGTTTTATGGGGCCAACGAATGGGACTAAACAAAAGCTAATCATACCGAGTGTATGTTCCAGAGTACAACCGAGCTGTACAAGCAGGAGCTTCCAGCAATGAGTTTTGCAGCTGATACTGGCAAAGAATCTGGTTTTCTTCGAAATTGTACTATGAATGGGTGGGTGAAAGCTCCGGTGGTTTAGAGGTTGATGCTTGGAAAACGCATACTGATTCATTGTCATCTCTCTGCAGGAAATATTGTACTTTGCTAATGAAAAAGCCTGGTCTTTCTCCCGCTGATCCTGAGGTATTTTTTCTCCTGTTGGTGTGCGTTTATGATCTGTTTTGATTTTCTGACGCCATGAGGCAGTTGCGTAACTCTTTTTGCGTCTGCAGATCTGACCGTTAAGTTTTGGACTTCTGCAGATTGTTGTAGGGGCCATCACATATCAGATTCTTCCCACCAGTACCCAATATGCCGAAATCCCATTGGCTGCTGTAGATCAGTCTTGCCAGCGACAGGTGAACACATGCTCTTGGAACTGTGTACTTAGTTCTGACAAGAGTCCGTTCATTTTATAGATTCATGTTATGTCTTTAAGACGTCATCTCATACTTGGTGGTAATGTTAGAGTTTGTGTCTGCATTGGTAGCGTTTCTGGATCATAACCTTCTTGCGCAGGGCCTTGGGAGTGTGCTTGTCAAAGAGCTGGCAAGGAGACTGGCGGATGTTGGTGTGTTGACATTGTTTTGCTGGGGTGATCAAGAGTCTGAACAATTTTGGAACAAACAGGTGTGTTTCTCTTCGCCTTCAAACTTGCATTAAGTGCGCCTGGGATAAGGCTGTCTTCTTGAGATAGTACTAGATTGAGAAAGGACCGGATTTTCTGATATATTTACTATTCCCTTTGCCTGCAGGGTTTCTTGAAAATTGCAGAAGTTGATGCTCAGGGCAAGCCACAGAAGCTCCGTTTGAAGAATGAGATTCGAAAGGCGATGTCTCTGCCTGGAAACTCAGCACTGATGGTCTGTAATGTGCCCCAAGTAGGTTTGCCGATATCGCCCTTGAGTGTTGAGATGAAGACTTCTCTTCGAGCCTGTGGGACAAGAAAGATCGAGAAGACTGCATCTAAAACTACCCGTGCTGAGGCTCATCAGCAGTCTCCTGTAGCTCACAGCGACGTCTCAAATCTGTACTCGTTTGGGAACAACCGAAGTGAGGCGCCGGATGTGAGTCCAGCAGGAGCAGCAGTGACTTCGGTTTCTAGTCCAAGCCCTGTTACTACAGATGTGAAGTTGAGGACTTATGCAAGAGGATCCAGTAGTAAGCTGCCATTAAACCTGAAGCCACCTTCAGCAAAATCCAACCGTACTCTCAGATTTTCTGGAGCCAAAAATGAGGAGGGAGTGTTTGGAAATGATTCTCCAGGTCAGGTGGTTGTTGCTCTAGTCTGTGAGAACCCAGGCCCTGTTCTGGAACCGTCCACAGCGCAGGAGAAGGTTCATCCAGCATCCTCAGTTGAGACTGTAGACGTTGAATCTAGGGAGCGTTCAAAAACGTGTGTGAAAGATGTTGTCTCTCCTGTGAAGAAGCGGCCTTGGAGAAGAACACAATGTGCTAATCCCAATGATGCAGTTCCGATTGAAGAACCTGTATCCACTGTCTCAGGTAATCCTTAGTTCTGGGAGTTGCTGTGCATCTCCCTGCAACCTCCTACGCATTCTTTTTCGAAACACTTCTTTTTGTGATGATCAGGTTCATGAACCAGTGATCCTGTCTTTTTATTTTCTCAGAATTTGGCCCCGAGAAGGAAAACAAAGAGCCGAGTGGGAATAAGGTCGCTGAAGGGAATCAGGAAACTTTGAAGTCATGTACTAAACGACCACGAGCAACAACGGGTCCTGTGAAGACAATGGGGAGGAGGTCAGTGAGGAGGCGAAGGAGCGAAAGTCCTTCTCCTCTCACTCTTGTGTTACAACCGCCTGAACCATCAATTGTACCTGAGCGAGCTCCGATTTCTGAAAAGCTTCAAGTAACTCCTGTAACTCCCAATCATGGGGCAGTTATAAATCCAAAGGTTATTGCAGATTCCATGCTTGTGGATTGCAAGCAGTCGATGGAGGGCGAAGCATTTTCAGGTCTAGGTGAAGACCACTTGGAGAAGCAAGGACGAGGCTCAACAATCCGGAAAAGGCTATCGACTCGGCTAGTTCATGTGCCTGACGTAGGAGAAGACTCACACGAAGCTTCAGGTTTTCGAAAAGATTCTGCGACAGTAACCACACCGATCATTTACCTAACGAGTATGCCCAATGATCCCAAGAAGAAAGCATTAGCACAGGTTTGCTCCCTAAAACGCGCCTTTGTACATTTCTTTCCTCATTTGGGTTTTATGCTTATTTACTATGCATTTCTTCAAGTAGTGGTATCACACTCACTTTTATAGAGTGACCCTTTTGATAGTACCGACAGTTGGTGGAGAAACTTGGAGGAAAAGTAAGTGGGGATGGAGGCGAATGCACACATGTCATTGCTAGTGAAGTGAGGAGGACGCTCAACTTTTGCACAGCACTTTGCAACGGGTGAGTCCACCGATTGTTTAATAACGACGTGCCTAGTTTCCCACTGTAGTGAACAAAATAATCCGAACAGAAGGTTTCAATTTCTCTATATCAATGACGTTTCGTTTACGCTCTTGATCTCACATGTTGCTGTACATGGTGTAGGGCCTGGGTTGTCACGCCAGACTGGTTGAAAGCAAGCAGCAGGCATAAGTCTTTTATCGGTGAGCGTCTCTTCACTAGTTCATTTGCAGGTCGGATAAACGCTCTGTTCTTCTGCTTTGGCCTTCAACTTACTCGTGCCTTCTTTCCCAGATGAGAAGTCGTATCTTCTCCGAGACAAGCAATTTGAATCAAAGTACAAAGTCAGCCTAGCAACTGTGATCCAAACAGCGCAACACAAACCTGGCGCCTTGTTTGCCGGATTCTCTGTGTACCCGACGCCCCATGTGCAGCCTCCACTTCAAACCGTGACCAAGTTAACCCAAGTGGCAGGAGGAAAGGTAGGAGCTTCTCAAGCTGTTCAGTCATCTCATGGTTATGTAAATTACAACCTCATCCTGTACAATTTTTTATTCATATGCCTGTACCGTGTTTCTGCAGATTCTCTCCAGCTTGGCTGAGGCTTTGCAACAGAAAGATCTGTCGCACACTATTGTCCTGGTTGGTGATGAGGACAAGGAGGAAGGCGCTCTGGCAACAAAAGGAGGACTGCGAACTTTCACTGGGGAGTGGCTGATGCAAGCCATAGTGAAGCAGAGAGTAGACCTTGATGCTCAGGTACCATATGACCAGTAGCTTGACATTTTTTTCCCCTGATGTACTATTTCACCCGTCTAGATTTATTTGTTGAGGATGTCATGGAAAGGTTTTTAGATGTGAAGCTTCTTCCACCACCATGGGTTTTTTTCTTCTTCTAGGGGCCCCTCAGATCATTATTTTTTTTTATTGAACTGAGGAGATGGGAGGTTAAGCTGTAGATGATCAGGCTGAGTTTATTGTAAGTATCTGAGCACAATGTGTACAGAATTTTTGTAACAAACATCAATTTTGTAAAGAAGGGAGAAATCTGTGTCCAGCTTTTGTGGACAAGATCCAGAACTAAAATCATCGTTCCAACAAACTGTCATCAACTTTAGATTACTTTACACATTCCTTTATTTGAATCTGTTCCTGTCTGAAGCATTATTTTCTCCTTACTAATGCGTGCAGTCCATTGCCTTCAATTCCTCATGACGTTCCATGGATGGAAAAGGGCACTTCTGTCTTGGCACATGCATGCGATCCAAAAGCTAAATCTCCATCTTTGGCTAAACTTCACATCGTGATCATTTGTTACACATTTATTCACTCAATGAATTGCAGAAGTAATTTCATTTCTAAAGCTTTCTGTACTCACTTGCACATGGGGTGCACTCATCTGCTCAACCGAACTCTTCTCTGGCGAAAAGTCCAAACGACGGAAAGCCTTGATTTCAGATCAAGGCTCTGTTGCTCCTTCGAGTATTACACAATCGCCGCTTAAGACTAAGTCGTTCTCCTGATCTGTTGAGTAGAATCGAGAATACAGCTCCGCGAGCCCACAAAATCCTCGCGAAGCTGTGCATTTATGTGAACAGTAGGGATTCCAGAGCTCTCATTTACAAGGGTCGTCTGTACACTGACGATGGAGCTCCTCAGGGTCATCTCGGAGCAGCGAACGTCCGTGAGACCGCCTCAGAGTTAGCGTCTGACAAGATCTTGATGCCTGAGAAGTCTATCGCGGACTGCGTGTTGAGGTCGAGGATCCGAGCGAACTGGGTGTTGAGCGCGAATTGCATGGGCAACGGAGGCGGCAGGGGAATGGTCAGCAGGCCCTCCAGCATCTGCACCACCATCGGCATCGACGGCCTTGCCAACATATCCTCCTGCAAAATTCACAATGAAATGGATGAGTCCTATACAACCTAACTATCACCACAAAGCGGACACCGGATTGATCATCACCTGGATGCAGACCATGGCCACTCGCAGCACGCGATCGGCTCGCTGGAGGTCGAACTCGCTCAGGGGACTCAGTCGTGGATCTACAATCTCGGCTACGCCGTGCCCTTCTTCAAGCTTTCTGCACGCCCACTTGGGAAAGTACTGCTTCTCCACATCGCTCTCCTCGGGGCTGACGTTCCTGCGGCCGCTGAGAATCTCCAGAAGCACCATGCCATAGCTGTACACGTCGCTCTTGTCTGTAACCGCGGAGAAGATGAGCCATTCCGGTGCCAAGTACCCCGGCGTCCCCCGCATCTGAGTCACCACCTGCAAACTCCAAACAATGTCAGGTACAACCAGGAAGATTACGAAGAAGATCAGGAAGGCATCAAAGCCTGACTATTACCTGGCTGGTGTCCGCCCGGCTCATCAGCTTTGCAAGGCCGAAATCCGAGACCTTCGCGTTGAACATATCGTCCAGCAGAATGTTCTGCGGCTTGATATCCAGGTGCACGATCCGCTCCTGGCAGTCATGGTGCAGGTACGCCAATCCTTTCGCCGTCCCCATGGCTATGTTGAACCGAGCTGGCCAGTCGAGAAACCTCGCAGACCCGGGGTCGTCCATGAACAACCACTGATCCAAGGAGCCGTTTTCCTGTTTCCATCCAAGAGTTTATTAGCAACCAATTGAGGGGCGTGAGGTGCAAAGCTCTGAAGAGGAAGTACTTACCATGTACTCATACACCAGAAGCCTGTGCACCCCTTCCAGGCAAAACCCTCGCAACCGAACTAGATTGAAATGGTGGATGTTGCCGATGGTGGCAACCTCGGTGCGGAACTCTTTGTCTCCCTGGTTGGCGCTCTGCAGCCTCTTCACCGCCACTCTAACACCACCTGACAGGTCTCCTAGGTACACTTGGCCCGAGCCTCCCTCTCCCAGAATGTGCTTGAAGCCAGCCGTTGCAGCGAGTAAGTCACGGTAAGTGTACCTATTGATGCCAAATAATGTAAGAATTCTCATAGCAGTGTATTCCAGAAGGAAAACCGATTTGGAGTTACATACCTGGGAGGCAGTCCGGGCAAGGTATCCAGGAACGCATTCTCGGCTGCGATCTGAGCGTTCTGAGCTGCGACCTTCTCCGAAGAATCTATTCTGATGGTCTCCAGCCTCTGAAGAGAAAACCCAGGTGGAACTGGAAACGGCTGCTTCTTAGGCCTCTTTGTGAGCCTGTAGCACCACCGCACTCCGAGGCATCCCAGCAAAGAGATGACCAGCACTCCAACGAGCGCCAGCGAAAAGACGATTATCAATACGTAAGCCCACCCCGGGAGAGACATCGTAGTAATACCACCTCCAAAAATTCACTCCCTAATCAGATGCTGGAAACCATAATTCGAACCAGCAAACTCTCTATGAACTTTAGTCTGCACAGTCACGAGCTAGGTTAGGAGCCTTGACAACAGAACAGTGAGAGACTGAACAATCATCGAACCATGACGAATTTTTCACAGAGAAATCACCAAGCAGCTATGATGATTCTCACCATGACTAAACCAAAACATCGCACTCTAGACATTCAGGCAAGATGATCGTGACCAAACTCGCGTGATCTTCAGAGAATGAACCACCAACTGGATGGCCTCGGATAAGCGAGTTGAAGGGGTTCTACTACGACACCTGGAGACGCCTTTCCCTGTTTTATGCACGGCCTACATGCACACTTACTTTCAGAATCAATCCCATAAAGAGCGCAGGTGGGTCGTCGCAGTATAAGAGGACAAGTGGAACTTAAGTTATAAACTACCTACTTCCTACAACAGTATAGCATAAAGTTATCTCTTGAACTCTAGACAGAGACAAATGAAACGATTCGGGAGGGTACCTCGGAGGTGCTTCTCTGAGCTTTCTGCAACGTATTTTAAGCTCTCGTGCCACGGCATACTGTCAGAATGACATCTGCCGGTCTTGGAAACTGATGTGTACACAGAATAGCCAACGTTAGTGCACGGACTTTATTTCTAGTATCTGACCTTTCCCAATTCCAGGCCAAGGTCCGACTCATCCACTAAGGTAATCATCTTGAGACTCAGAAGCGAGACTACAAAGACGTCAAATTTTCAGACTGCAATAGCCGAAATTGCAATTATGTAGACTTGCCTCATACAAAGTGCTCTCACGCACTTGATACACGTATCAAGGCTTGTTGAAAATGAATACGAACTCATAAGAGTTCATTCAACACCTAACTGTTTCCAAATCCTTGCTGGGCAAAACTAATTGGCTCATTAATGGATGTTGGAACTAACGCTATGTTTACTTCTACAATCTTTCCGTCTGAGACCAGAAATCCTGCACTGCATACATATGACAACCGGGAAATGAAATATTCCGTGACAGGACCATGGTCGGGTAGAAACGCTCTTGTACCAGAAGGGAGTAGCAAGATTAGGCAGCTACTGCTTCTACAACTTGCTTTGATTCCGTTGTTGAAACTGCCGCATGGCCCTCGTCAAGCTGCAAAACCCCGAAAGTGACAACGAGGAAATTTTAAGTGATAGGACACGAAATATACCAAAGCAGCCAACACCGAAAAACTGAAAATCAAGTCCAAACAGACAAAATTCCCAAAGATATCTTAAACAACGTTTGAAGAGAAAAGAACTACCTTTGCAGATTTAAACAGCTCGTCCAAGACTTCAGACAAGGTGGGATGGGCATGCACAGCATATTTGATCTCCTGTAGAAGAACGAACCAGGAGGTTAGAAGACATAACTTCACAACGAGTATTTGTCAAGGACTCTGCAGTGAGCTATCGAAGAAGTATTTATGCACTTACTTTGATGGATGTGCCCATAGCTATAGCATTTGAAGCTTCGTGAATGAGATCGGCAGCATGGAGGCCAAGAATGTGAACACCGAGAATTTCACCGGTATCTGGGCGGTAGATCAACTGCACGAAAACAGCAAACTGATCAATAGCCTGAAAGGAAGGCTTAAATACGCAAATAGATATTTGTGCCATGCCATGCTAATAGAATCCAAAAACTCAGTTCGTGTATTTGTAATAAGGACTACTCCAGACTAAGATTTCCTGCAACCAAAATCTGGAAAGAGAACAATTACTTGAAAATTTCATGGAATTAGAGAATTGCAAAAGGAAGTCCATGCCCAAGCTGGAGCCATAAAAACAGCAGCGTACCTTGGCCAAACCGTCACCTTCATTCTCAGCCAGAGCCTTCGTGTTCGCTTTAAAGCTAGTCTTTGCAACGCTAATTTTGAAACCCTCCTTCTCGGCTAGCGCTCTTCCTTGTGGCTCAGTCAAACCAACCATACTAATCTCAGGGTGCGTAAAACAAGCCGCGGGTACACTGTTGTGGTTTAAAACATTATCACGACCAGAAATCTGCTCAATCACTGTTCATCGAAGCCAAAATATGGGTCAAAAAAAGTGAGACACAAAAATAAGACGACAAAACGAGGTGAATAGATAAGAATTCTATACAACCCTTCAAAGTCTCGACGTCAAGCGACGTGATGACTAAATTATATTGAAAAAACGGTGCATTAGCCCTTTCAAAGGATGACTCACCAGAAATGCCTTGGGCACTTGCTGCATGGGCAAGCATCATCTTGCCATTTGCATCACCAATACAATACAAATGTGGCACCTGCAACACCATCGCCATCGCCATCACTTTGAATATGCCACCAAAAGGCACGGCTCTAACATGAACAATTCTACATTTATGCAAGCCAAATGGACATGAAAAAGTAACATCTAACATAATCACATAAATACCATACTTCGAGAGCAGAGAAAGTGCTCACCGGCTTGCCCTCTGAATCAAGCACTTGCATTCGCTCATCCACAGGTACAAATCCTCTTTGTGTGACTACGTTGACCTACAGGTCGCCAAAAGAAATCAATGTTTATGAGCAAAAAAGAGACAAAAGATCAATATTGATAAGGCCTGCAAAAATCCTTTGCGCTTCAAAATACATGCACCAGAAACCTGTCCACTTCAAAGTTAAAATTTCAGCGCACAGGTTACCTTTTCAAGACCAAGGCCTTTAGTGAATGGAGCACGTCCTGTGGCAATAAGAGCTGCATCAACCTGTATTACAAATTAATGTTACAAATCAACATAACAACCATCCGTAATTGAAGAATCAGGTCCCACACTGCAGAGAACACACAAGAAAATTGCGTGATGTATCGATGAGTATTAGAGCTGGTACCTCCAAAACATCTTTCGTCTCCTTAGTTTTCGTATCAATGAGTTCGATTTGAACAGGCTTCCCGTTTTTAGCTGGAGTAATCTGTGTGCAATAGCAACAAGGAACAGGTAGGAAGATAGTGAGATTCCGAGGAACAAAACAAGAATCCACCGGAAACTCACTAAACAAAACTATTGGTCTTCTGGAAAAAGAATATGCACTACAATAAAGTGTTACACAGAACAAGTTCTAAGGGTCGACAAACAAAATATTAATCACCTTCTTCGCCAACACTCCAACATGATAATCAATCTTACGAGGATTGATCAAGATTCTTTGAGCAAGCTTGCCAATCTCAGGATCAAAACCTGGCATCAAACCATCAAGCGCCTCCACAAACGTAACCTGGCAGCACACAGCCAGAGGGTCAGCTCCCAGGTATTGCTAGACTACTGGAGAAACAAACACCCACGCGTCCACCCCAAAAAGAAAATGATGCACAAATCAAAGCGTACCTCACTTCCAAGGGCAGTGTAAACGTCGCTGAACTCAAGACCAATATAACCACTTCCAACAATCGCTATCCAGTCTGGGATCCACTCCAACTTCAGCGCATGGTCGCTCGTAAACACGGTCTTTCCTGCATAAACGAAAGTCATGTCATTTTTACAAACGGCATAGAAATTTCTTTTAATTTTTTTCAGAAAAACGCATTCAGTACATCTCATTCCACCACCATGCTTACCATCGACTTCAATGCCCGGGGGAACGAACGGCACAGACCCAGTTGCAATGATAATGTTCCGTGCTGTAACAGTTTTGTCCGAGAAACCAATCTTCCCATACTTCACAACTTGAGGAGCCTGGAAAGAGTACCAACACAAAATGTCATCGGATCATGTGATCAAGGGTCAAGGGTTTTAGGTAGGGTTTAAGCAAATTCACGCTAACTTTGAAATTGTGAAAACTCATTTAACAAAAACAGAACAAAAATTTTCATCATCACTACCAACATTGCAGGTCGAGAAGCAACATACCACAACTGAACCAACACCAGTCAAAATATCAACGCCAATGGCCTTCATGGAGTTGGTCAGATTGCCCCGAATTTTAGTAGCCAAGTTGTTAGCGTGGTCTGCAACCGCTTGCCTGTCGTAACTGGCAGCTGCCACCTGACCGAATCATAGCACAGAAACTTAGGGCTTCTCGTCCTTTCTTCCTCCAGATTCGTCAAAATCTATTTTCCATTTCATCAAAACCTAATCACCTTCAGACTCATGAAAACCTGTTTACCTCCAATTCCATTTTAAAACCTGTCTTCCTCTGGAATCATCAGAATCCAATTTCCTCCAAACTGGCTCAGGAAAGAACACTCCGGCCCATACCTGGATTCCGAGCGCCTTGAGATGATGCTCATCGCGCAGCTCCCGCATGCGCCCGCTCACAGCCAGGAGCGCCTTCGACGGCACGCACCCGCGGTTCACACAAGTCCCGCCAACCACATCCCCCTCGATGATCGCCGTCTTCAACCCCTGTCGCACCGCCGATCCAAGGCCTCGTCAGCGCAACACGCATCACCACAAAAACACGATCCGTGAATGCACCAAAACAGAATCGGAAATACACCAAAAACTCGTGAAAAAACCGAAGAATGTACCTTCTCGACAGCGTGAAGCGCGGCGCCGTGGCCTCCGACGCCCGCACCGATAATAACCACATCATAATCAAACTGCTGTGCTGCACCATTCCCCGTGGCCGCTCTCACTCCCAAACCTCTGGTCCTCGTGACCGCAGCAACTCCTTGCTTAAGCGAAAACCGGAGCTCGTTTACTGGCTTGGAAGAGGCGAGTCCTCCGGGCTGGCGGCGCAGGCCATGGACGAACGCCGCCCTCTCGCCCGCGCAGAGCGAGGCGGAGCTCCTCACGGCGCCTCCCAGGGGCTCGAGCGCGACATTCTTGCACGCTAGCATGGCCTCCATCGCTCGATCACGAGAGCCTGGGCGTCGATTCGCGATTGCCAATAAATGGCTCCGTCAATGCGCAAACTGCAAATCTATCCGCCGAGGTGTCGTCTAAATCTCTCTCTCTCGGCGACGAAGTTGAGTTTGTATTGGAGCATCGGGCGGAAAGCTCAGAGTCGACGAGCCTCGGTTTCTTCTTCACCCTTTGCTCCTCCCGTAAAAGCTTTCAAGTCGCTTTTTCGCAGCACCTTTGCCTCTTACTTTACGCTTTCATCACATACCATTCATTAATATGTACAGAAGGGTGACATTCAAATTGGCGTTTGGGCAATTCCAGGGATGGTGTCCCACATTGCTGCCAACTTTGACACCCTCCATAGGGCTGAAAATTTGTTATTTTACCCTGAAATTTTGGGGACAACATCATCTCTATGTTGAAAACATGCATACCGAAATTCAAGCCCATGGGACATATTAAAAAAAAGATATTAAAGAATAACCACCATGGGGTAGCTGTGAGAAAAGTTTCAGAGCTTCCAACTTTGACACCCTTCCAAGGATTGAGGAAATTTTTTTTGCCCATGGAATTTTGGGAGTGGAAACACCTTTGTGTTTATTACATGTGTGGAAATCATCAAGTCCAAAAAATGCACAAAAAATATCACATCCCAAATCTACCAACATGAGAAACAAAGGGAAAAACCATTTTACTGCTTCCAACTTTGACACCCTCCCTAGGGCTGAGAGTTTGTTATTTCAACGTGAAATTTTTGACACATAGTTATCTTTATGTTGATAATGTGTGGGAAAATTTTTAAGGTCAGAAAATGTATTCGAAAAGAAGATATTCAAAATCTACTAACATGGGGGTAAGTTGTGAGAAAAGTTTCACAGCTGCCGACTTTGACACCCTCCCAAGAATTCCAAAAAAAAAATTGTCCATGAAATTTTGGGTATGAAGTCATCTTCACGTCAAATACAAGTGTGGAAATCTCAAATCCAAAAGATGTACACAAAAAACATATACCAAGTCTACCAACATGTGTTGTTGTAAGAAACAAAGGTCGAAAAAATGACTAGCGTGTGAGCTCCGTATTTCCTGGTGAGGGGAAGAAGGGACTTAGCCTGTGAGCTGCAAACGACGTGCGATAGGAGTTGGCTCGCCCTATTGTGAGCCCTCGTAGTAAGCAGATCAGAGGTGGTATGGTGAGATTTGAGATGCAAAGCACTAGTGTCGGATGGCTCAAACACCAGATCTGAGGTGGAGAGTTTGATGATGCCCTAAGCAAGTACAGATCTGTGCAAGTTAGTTCTGAAGTGGGGAACTTAATGTTGGGGCCAGATCTGTACACACTTACTCCACATAGATAACGATCCATCCCAGATCTCGAGTATTGGGATTCGATCTGTAAACCTTCCCATCAAGTCCCCCCTTCTCCAACCTAGGAACTCAAACTTCAAGATTGCGCGAAGTCATCACCGAATACTACTGCTACACAGCTCCAAGTCACCATTACAAGCTACCCCTCACCCCCCCATCTCGTGCAATTATTTGTTATTAGTATTAGATTTTACTAACACAATATGTAGAATTGAATACACAATTGTGTGCTTTATTCAGTGGACCAGCTGCAGCAGCAGAGCTGTCCTCAGCAAAATAGCGGAACAGTAGCTCCCAGGACGACGGGGAGCACATCACCCACAAACCTAGCCGCGCTCCAAACAGCAGACCTACACGAGCATCTCAACAGATCAGCTCCACCGGATCTAGGTAAGTTCCTCACCAACTCCCATTACCATCCTCGTTTTTATTGCAGTAGAAAAGTCATCTCTAGTTTACTAACCCTCATCTTTCTTACATGGAACACCGCGTTTCAAGCATTTAGGCACAACACTAGTACCACAACATCTAGATAGAACATACCACTTAAACATAGCTTATAATACCCCTCTCCTCCATTACACACACTACTGGATAGACACAACGCCTCAAGAGTTAGATCCACCTCCTACTTACATATCTCCCACCACAACTCGTGGTCCAGATCTATCCTTCTCACGCGGAAGCGCTGCCAATTACTTTGTAGAAACAAGGTAGAAAAACCACAAAATTATCAACAGGTAGAAACCCTAATCAGGCAGCAACAAAAAAACATGACGATCTGGAGACAACACAAAGTAGACAGAACCAACACCCAAGAAGAAAGCACACAAAGTAGATCACAGACGAAGCTGCACAATTATTCCTCCCTACACACCCCCCGACTCCCCCTGATCTCCCTCCCCGACTGGACCTTGCTACCAAACAGATCCCGACTCCCCCTACTCTCCCTCACCTTCCCCTCCCCACACAGACCCCGACCCCCCCTACTCTCCCTCACCCCCCCTCCGGATAGAACCCGACTCCCCCTGCTCTCGCTCACCCTCCCCTCCCCGAATAGACCCCGACTCCCCCTGCTCTCCCTCACCCTCCCCTATCTGAAGAGACCCCAACCCCCCCTTACTCTCCCTCACCCTCCCCTCTCTAAACATGCCCAGAGTCCACTCGCTCTTCCTCACCGTCCCCGCCTGGACCCAACAGAACCTTCCCCTCCGAAACCCTACTCCAACCTACAAATCCCGCAGACTAAGAAACGTAGAAGTTCATCCTCCCTCAGACCCCGACCTCTCCCCACGAACCCTCAACAACCCAGTAGCAAACCTCTCTACGCGAATCCGCCTGTGGCGAACCTGCGACTAAGAAAATTGTTACAACGACCTACCCACCACATGTAGCGACCCCCCAACTCTCCCCAGCGACCCCCCAATCTGCCCTAGCGACCCTCCAAAGTGCTCCAGCGACCCTCCGACTTGCCACTACAACCTTCCAACCAGCCCCAGCAACCTCCCAACTTGCCCCAGAGTCCCTCTAACTCGCCCTAGTGACCTCCCAACCTACCTCAGCTAGGACATGGCCATACCAGTCACACCAGTGGCAAACGGCTACCCAACCAACATGGCAGAGAATTCCAGGAGGACTGGCTGCAGCAATGTTGACATGGAGGGCTTGGAAGAAAGTCCTACCAAAGCACCATAGAAGGGCACAACAGAAGCCAGCAGCCACAAGAAGAGCAAAGTTTCGCTCACAAAAAAGATAAGCCACTCCAAGAAATAGAATTTTCAAAGTTTAAATTTTGGTTGGGTTTCCAAGACATGGAGACCTTGGCGGTGGAAGATGGTGCCGAAGAATTGTATAGTGATGAATCCATAGAGGACATGGTCACACGGGGAATGAAGGCGGATGAGGCTATGGAGGTATGCAACGCAAGGGTGGCCTTCCCCCGAATTCCACAAATACTTTACCCCATTTAACAAGCGATGGAATGGGCCAACATTTCAACATCACCCAGGTTCCCTTTGACATCAAAACTAGTGAGAATTCTGGCCTCTCCCTTGACTTTCACATTGCCATCTTCTTTGAAACACCTAAAAATCCACTCATGCATGATGTAGTTAAAAAAATGGTTGAAGAGAGACTAAAGAATATGAACATTGCTTTAGGAGAGGACCTTATCGATCCAATTGCCATCCAATGCTTAGGCATTAAGAATAGAAAAACCAAAGGAGTTTGGGCCGGAAGCATTAAGTTGCATCTCCTTAAGCCGAAGATTGATGGACTAATACTACTCAAGGGCCTTAGGCCCTTTATTCTAACCATTGATGATGAGTGTGTAGTTGGAAAAGTGTGTAAGTCCTACCATGGCATTGCCAAAGGATCTAACCTTTCCGTGAAGATCAAGTGCGACACCTTGATAGGGGTTTCCGCTCAAGTACTCTTTAAAGAGATATTTGGCAATAGCTTTCACCGCGGCCACAAGTTTGAGATTTCGGGCGTCCAAAAAGCGATTGGAGATTCACATGCCTTTGTCATTGCCACCACCCCTCAACAAGTGAAGAAAATACTAGCACATCACATCACCATGCAAAGTGAAGTCTTGCAAGCAAGACAAGTCCTTGACACCGAAGGACCAAAAGGTATTTTCGAAACCAAGTCTAGAAAGGATGCTTTAACACTCACCTTATCTCCTCTTCCTATCCGCTTGGACCTTACAAACACTATCCATGAAATATACAAAGTCATGGGAGGTACTAATGTGCGCTCTATTTGGTTCCACTGGGACAATTGCACTCACCACAACGGTAGTGCCAACGTCCTTTGTGCTAACCCCATAGTGTATAGGACTTTTGTGAAGAAGACTCATGAAATAGGGGGAAACTTTGTGGACTTTGGGGAAACCCTTCTTCTAGAAGAAGCCTAGAGGGGATGGACCCTCCTACCGCCAAACAAGTACAAGAGTTCGGATTTGAAGATATCAACACCGCAATTGTCAACACCATCTCCACATTCAACATGCAAAAGAAGAATAAGCCCATCACCAAGAAGGACATGGTGGAGTTATTGGAGGAGAACAACAAGAAACTAAGGCAAGAGAACAAGGAGTACACCAACAAACTACATGATGAATTGAAGACTCAAATGGAGGGCATCCAAGAATCTATGTTAGCCACCCTCCAAAGTATGAGAGCATTCACGAGAAGAGTCAACAATCCAAGAATCGAAGAAAACCGGCCAAACATGTGAGCTCCAAGGACTACATAGCAATACATATCTTTTCTATAGTATACTACAAAATATGGTACGGAGTAGAGTATTCATAGAATAAAAATTTATTAAATACATAATAGTATACAAGTATATAAATACGAAACAAGTACACCATACTAAAAACTATACACAATACATACACATTACTAGAATATATAGACTACACCATATATGGTACTATACAAAATACAAATATTGTATTCAATACTATATTCAATACAAATACTATATAGAATACCTCAAAGACTATACTCAATACTATACCAAAAACATAAAAAATTATTATACTCTATATAGTACAATAATCACCTATAACAAAAGAATACATACATATATAAAATACGAACTCTCAAACACACATATAAATATACACACTATTAACCTAACAACTCCACATACTAACACACATGTAGAAACCCCCACAAATACAAATGTACAAAAGATTATCTCATCAAACCAACTACAAAATCCCCAAGAAGAAGAAGAACGCCAGTCTCCGAAGGAGCCGGCGTGAATAAAGTGTTTGTTTGTTCCACCACAAAGACCATGCCCACTGGACAAGGAATTAGTGGTATGGAACTACTTCCCCTCTCGAGGATAGACACTATGTAACCAGTAGCAAGAACACATAAGTAACAAGTAACTAGAACGCAAAAGTAACCTTCCGGTAGTTGAACAAGTGGTTCAGAAAAGAGAGAGAGAGATGTTTAAAGGTGTACGAGAGTAGTTCTAAGTAGGGTCGTGTGTGTTGGGGAGAGGTTGGTTGTTTTCAATTTTGCGTTTATGTAGTAAAATGGACATGGCATATTGAATAGCGATGGTGTTGATGTTTTTAAAGGTGGTTTTAGTTGTTTCAATGGGTATTTTGAAGGTTTCTTCTAGGGTTTTCATAGATGGAATAAACATGGTGGCACGAGCACCAGATGTGATTACTATAAGGGGATCCACATTCCATCCAAGGGCTATGATGTCTTCTATGAGGGATTGGTATTTATCTATTTATTTTGGATTGTTTCTGGGGAAAATCTATCGTTGCAATATGTGAATTCAGTGAATTGAATGGTATAGTCTTGGTTCATGTGATCGGGTGGTGGATCATTATATGGTAAACCTCTGACACAAAGTATGTCCGATTTGAGCCTAGCATTACAATGACAACTTTGAGTCTCGCATGTACATGGAAGTAGCCAAAGGGGAATCGTATTTTCTTGTCGTTTGTTGTTGAAGGTGCAGACATTCAGTAGAATAAAGCATCTCGATTTGTTGTGGGAGGTGATTAGTTTTTGAATTTCCCATACCACTTTATTATGTCTTTTAACAATTACGGAGTGTATGTGGTGGTTTTGGCATTTAAGTAGGACATGAAGCCATGTGTCGGGGTCCGTTGAGGGGCATATGGGGCATGTATGGATGGGAATCTTTCTTATCCAAAGAAAAGTTGTTTACTAACGTTTTCCATGTATTGGCCAGTACGGAATTTGATGAGGCATGTTATTTGTGAGTTTGAAATGGTGGGATTTTTCCAAAAATTTGTAGAGAGTTCATTGTCTATGTTATTGTTGTTAGTCCATTTTTCAATGTTAGGGATATTTTCTGTTATTGTGTCAAGATTGTTGAAGTGGTCTTGTTTTTGGAGATATTTGTCGAGAAATCTAATTGGTCCTTTATCGGGGGTATCTTCTTTGGAAGGCCAATCTTCTCTTTGGAAGTAGTATGGAGTAGCATGGGCATGTTCGTGTGGATCTTTGGCCTTTTCGTGTGTTTTTTCTCGGCCTTCTTTTGCTAATTTATTTGCTTGTTCATTGCCATCAATATTGGCATGGGCTCTTACTTTGTGGAAGGTTGTGGTGTGTGTTCGGTTTTGTAACCTTTGGATCATTGACATTAGTATGGTTTGGTCGGGGTGGCTATTGTGAAGGGTAGGGTGTGTTATTTGAGTGTTTAGTAGGTAAAGTGCATTTATACAATCGGTGAATATATGAGCGGGTTCATTATTGTATTTTGTTGTAACGATTTGTAAAGTTTTGTGAATGACCATAAGTTCTGCTCTAAGGATATTTTGTAATCCATGGAGTCTTTTGGCTAATTTAATTTCTTTAGTAGAGTTGTATATGCCATATCTAGCTTTTTCTCTGCGCCAGTTTCCCGGGCTAATTTGTTCTGGTGGTTTAAAGGATCCATCGGTGTAATAACTATGCGCGGGGTTAAATTTCGGTGTGGTATGAGTTGGATAGTTTGGGAGGGGGAGCGGTGTGAGAAGGTAGTTTGATGTATTGTTGATGTAGTTTAGTTTTGACTATTTTTTACTTCGGTTAACGGGGGTTTGTATAGGTGTGGGTGGGATTAGTTGTGTATATAATCGGTGTATGTTTAAGTTGTGTGTTATGGAGGTGAGTTCGGCAAGTTGTTCAATGGTGCCAATGATTTGATTTTGATGGTGGACACATATTATTTGTAATGTGGATGGTTCAATTAGGGGTTTTTTTAAGTCGGGTGGAATAGTAGGTTCTTCATATGGTATTGAATCTGCTTCAAATAATGCAAGTATATGAGAATCTGGGAATGGGTTTAAGTATTGGTTATTGTTTTGGTACCAGTTGTAATTTGGTGCGATGATAATTGTGTTTGTGTTATTTGGGTCATGTTTGGCGGCAAGTCGGGCCCAGTGTATTGTTTGTTCCATTTCCTTCTCATTGTGGGGATGAGCTATTTCATTACCTATCCATTTGTAGTCAAAGGCTTTTCCAAGTGATCCGAATATTTTATCTCTTTCAAAAGGTGAGTAGAATTTTTTTTGGTTTGGTAGAGCATGTGACTAGAGAAGAGAAGTATGATTGTTCAATGTTAAAGGATGATATTAGATGTGCTTGACAGTTATCTAATTTAATTGTGTTTGAGACTACAAGGATATCATTTTAGGAATTACATTCGGTTGTATAAATGTTTAAGAGTGGAATAACTATGGGTGGTGTTACGGATCTTGGGTCTGAAAATTGTTCTTGAGGGTGGTAGGCTAGGATGATTTCCGAGTAAATTTTGTTTTGAATTTTTTGATAGTATTGTTTTAATTTTTCGATGTTATGCATGGAGGTATTGATGTTGTGACGTGGAAAGATGTATCTTGGGGGAAGCCATTTATTGTATGTATTATAATTGTGTTGCCATTGGCATAAATATTTTTTGTGGGTATTTTGTATATTATTTGTGTCTATGTGTTGGATATGTTTATGATGTGTGATGTTGTTAATGGGATATGTAGTAGGGTTTTTGGGGATGTATGTTGGAGGACGAGGATGGTGTGGATGTGGAGGGTTGGGGGGATTGATTGGTGGAGGGATATTTCTTGGTGTAATGTTATTGTTGATGGTAATGAATGAATCTTGAAGTATATAGGAGTATGAGTGTATGTTACTAGGGGTATGACATATCGTGGGGCACGTTGAGTGGCAAAATAGTTGTTTAACAATATTTAGAGCACTTTTTAATAATTTGGATGGGGTGAAGTGGTAGTTTTTGAAGTCTACATTATTCATAATATGTGTGCCGTTAGGTAAAGTAATTTGTTTTAATTCAAAAATATTCTTTGATAGAAGTTTCTGTAGAAGCTTTTGAGATAACTGGGCATTGTGTGTTTCTTGGCGCCATATTATTTCTAGTGATGTAGGATTAATGAGGAAATTTGGGAGTTTCTATACCTATTAAAGTTGAAAAAATAACATTCAAGTATAATAGAGCAATAACTTCTAATGCTTTTTTTTCTAAAGAACCATAATTTTTTCATCGTAACTTGTTTCTACTTTATTTAAAGCTGAAATTGAAAGTGGTGGAGGAACTGGAGTTGGACAAGAGACTATAATTTACGGTGTAAATTGAATATCTTAAATCCTAGGAGAAAAGACATAATGATTATATACTTCATATAAGGAACGCTCAAGCATATTAAATATGAAGTTTTCTCTTCATCTATAAAAGAATCTTTACAAACTAATACAAACCCCTTATTTCAATTAGCGTAGTGTAGTTTTGATTTATGTTTTTTGTACTTTCATCTTTGAATTATATAATTGTTATATATATATATACTTTAGAAATATTTTAAATATTATTTATATATCTATAAATATTACAAATAATAAATATTGAGTTCTATAAATATTATATATTTAGGAGGTAATAATCAAGGAGGGTTAGTACAATTTGGGCAAAATACCATAATGCATAATATATATATTTTTTCAATATTTTATTATAGTTACGGTAAAAGAAATAATATATCTAAGTTTATGATTCCAAAATGGGTATTATGAAGCTAGCACTTAGGATATACAATTAAAGATCTGAAAGAAAGTTAGATGTATAAGCCTGAATATATCTGATTCATATGACAATGTAGACCATTGTGATATGAAACTTTATTTAATAAGAGTATGATATTATTTTTTAAATTATTTACCATGAGATTAATATTCATGCTGAAAATGTCCAAAGGTAGATTTTTCTAAATCAAGCGATTTTCATTATTCCAATTTATCTTTATAATTATATAATTTTTGAAAATACCTAGAAGACGACACGGGATACATATAAAAGCTCTTATTTCTTGTCAAAAAAAATGTTGTATAATTTGGAAATTATCCCTATTGACCACTATTAAATACCTCCACAAAATTAACCAAATATATTGTTAGGCCAGGTAGAAAAACAATTTGTTCATTTCAAGTTAAAACTAAGAAGAATCTATTTTAAAAAAAGAGTAGGACAATAAATTATATTTGTTGAAAGATAGTTATATATATTAAATGGAACATATAGGAAAAATGTTAAGATGCTTCAAATATAAAAATATAAGCTAACTAATGGATGGTACCATTATATAATTCTCAATTATTTTTCTTTAGGTGGATAGTAGTGAATAAAAGTTTTTAGCAAACTTCATCATATTGAAGATTCAACAAACAGAAAGGGAAAGGAGACAAGATTCAGAAGAATCAAAAGAATTAATGCATATAACTCGAAACATCTAATAAAATATTATAACTAACAAAATAAAACCATACTTAATATATTTTTTTGAATTTTTCATTTACAATTTCTTGAACTTCACGAATATTTTGATTCACATTTTCACCATTACTTCTCTCAAAAATTAAATTTCTAATTCTTCGAACCAATGATTGATTAATTTGACAACTGCTACTAATTCTGTCATATCTATCACCTATTTTTAAAGGAACGATACCATAGTAATTCATGTTACTTTGACATATTATTTCTACTGTACTATTGCAAAATGTAAAATTTAAGAAATATCTATATGATGAGAATACAAATTCACCACCAATATACGTAAAATCATCTTTAGAATGAGCTAAATCTCCATTTAAACTAGAAATTTATGCCCAAATTCCATTAGCATAGCTCTAGGCATTATTATCTTTATCGATAGTATTATAAAATCCATTAGTGGTGTAAGTTAAATTACTAGTGAAACCACTTTCATTTTATTCTAAATTATTCAACTATATTTGTGAATAATCCGGAATATTAGCTTCTAATGCTTCTCCTGTTGTTATTTCAAACAATGTTGGAGCGAGACTCTCAAACCTTCTTCTTTTTACTTCTGGAGTTTCTTTATACTGTGTTGAATAATACATCTTAGAACATATCTCTCAATTGACATTCCTCGATCTATTCCTATAATAATAAAATAACGAATACTATAACTTTAAATAAATAAATTCAAAGAATAAATAAATAAATATATATTTAATTTATAAAAATCATATCTGGCCTTCATCCAAGAGCATTCATACTTCCACCTTGACTTGCTCTATTCATTTTAACTTTTTATGCCCTCTTTCTGAAATCATATAAACAAGTTGTTAAAAACTAAAATCATTTTTAATTTCTTCTGACATTAATTCAAATGAATTAAATTTAGCTACTAAAATCATTTCTTAGATTAAAACATCTCTACGCTTTAAATGAAAAAAATGATTCAAATTTTTCAATCTAGCGAGAGAACTTGACCTTACAAACAAATTTATTCAATTCATATATCATAATTTAGAGTATAATATTTATGTTCGAGTATTGTTAGCAACTAGATATAATGAATCATTCTTAATTAACAAGAAACCCCATAAATCTCTAAAATTTTCTTGAAGATAACAATTGAAAACCAAGACTAAAATTTAACAAAAAATCAACTCACCTCTAGACCATCATTAATATCATAAATTCTCTTGCAGAGAAAAACTACTATTCTAAATCCTAAATCTTAGTACGTGAAATTATTTACGAATCCAGCCTGAACTCCGCCCTACATCCTAGTTTTGATACTTGAATATAATTTAAAAATCCATCTAAAATCCTCTACCAAGACGGATTCAAAATCTATCGAATATTTCATGGTTAATTTTAAAATAACTATTATGCCTCGCTCTAGAGTTTTAAAAAACTTTCTAAGAAGATGATACAATTGTTCTTTAAATACGGATTGAAATAGATATTTAGCGGTGAAATTTGAATTTAGCAGATCATTCATGGATAACTCATCGGTAAAATACTGCATGAATATTCTGTAAACACCATAGAATTCTAACGTCTAAACTCAATTATGAGAGAAAATAAAACGTGCATTCACAAACTTAATGTACATTCTTCACTACGGTGTGTATCATTTGTCAATCTTTTGTTAAAAATGACACACACACGCGAACGTAGTGTTTTCGCATATCTTTAAGCTACAGACTTTGAAATTTTTAAAAATTGCATTATATTCATGCCATTCTGTTAATTCAATTCAAAAATATTCATTTTAAAATTGATGAAATGAAGATATATTTCATTTTTTGCTTTAAATTCATCTTAATATCAAATCAAAATACTATTTGTTATAATTTAAAATAAAGTGACGAAAAAAAAATTGAATCTTTACACAAAGTACAAGACCTTTGTCTACTTGATTACAAGACTCTTGATTGTGCTTTGTCACGGGACGTGGCGTCGAAGGCCTCTCCGTATCGTAGTTTTAGCGTAGATTAGTTCGTTACTAGTCTACGTGTGTTTATAGACATCTGGAGGCACACCCTATTCATCCATGGATGAGTTTCATCCACTTAGGGTTCCGCATGTCTGCGTATAGCGCCGCACTTGTCCTTGACTTGACGACTTTGTCAAGCTTAACTTTGTGAGTAAGGTTAGAGAGTGATCAGTGAGTTCTTTGCTTGTAAAGTGATGGTTTATCATTAGTGAAAGCTCTGCATTCTCTACTTTAGTTGCATTCGTTGATTCTTCCCTTGTGGAGTGCGTATCGCTTGACTTCTTGTGGAATACACATGTGATTCACTTGAGAAAGACCCTCAAAATTCTCTTATTTCTTGACTATTTTTGCATTTGTAAAGTTTGTGGAAGAGTAGAAGAAGAGTAGAGAAAATGGGTGTTGATTATTTGTTCTAGTTGGAGAAGAATTTCAACATTTTAGTGTTTAAAAAGTTAGGTTTGAAGTTTTTGGATAATTAAAGACTTCCTGGAGTTTGTGACAAAAATTCGCGGCGTCGGGCGACTGCTGGTCTGCAGCGGACGACCGCTAGTCGGGAGCGAGAAGACGGGCGATCGTTGGTCGCGCAAAGAGGACGATAACCGCTGGTCGGGGATGAACGTCCGCTGGACGTAGACGGACGACCGTTGGTTGCTAGAGAAGGTACCTAATTGCGACAGATACCCTAAACCGTTAGCTCCCAATTGCGTGCCGCGGAACCTAAAACCGTCAGTTTTTGTGCAAATTTCCGAATATCCCTGGACTCAAATTTTAAAATTTTCAACTTTTGGAAAAATAGTTATTTTGTGATTCTGATAACGGATTTGAGTTCGTGAAAGAATTCTAAGACTTGTGGTATAAAAAAATTAGTTTATCAAAAAAAAATATTTTGCTAGTTTTTTCGTGAGGGCCGAAAACAATCACATGGTTTGTGATCTATAAAAAAAAAGATAGTGCTAAATTTTGGGAGTAGATTTCAAAGGCAGTGTTACTCGGATGTGAGTGACATTTATGCTTATAGTTAGGGTTTTTGCCATTTGACCTAATTTTAGCATTAGTTTGGAGTTTGTCGTGATTATCCACCAATGTATGTGATTTCATTGGATGGATAGTGTTTTTAAACACCACGGTCAATCCCCACTACTCCCTTCGTTTTAGACGTTAGGGTGGAACAATTTAAGTGTTTCTATTTGATTTGCAGGTTTTGCGACTTTGAGGCATCCACTGCAGGCGTGTGCTAGTGGCGCTGTCTCTTTCATTTTCCTGCTTTTATGTTGTTGGGGGAGAGGATCCGGTTTTGATTTCTGGATTCTCGTGCTGTACCTCCGTTGTGTTGCGGGCTTGTTGCCGGTGTTTTCCGGTGGCCCCATTTCTTGTTGTTCCAGTTTGTGATAGAGTACCGTAGGGGTGAAGTCGGATTTATGGCCGGCAAGAACTTTCTATGTGGGGGGATGTGGTTGGACCTGTGGTAGCCGGAGGTGATGAACGGTGATCTACACAGCTTAGTGATTTTGTAGGTGCTGGTTGCCCGTTCGTACCCTTACCCTTTAGATAGTACCCGTAGATAGATCCCGAGGTGGTTTTTGTTTATGGTGAGTACCCGGAGTCGGTGTTACCGCTCTCCCTAACCAAACCACTCGGAGAGTGCTTTCGCCACAAACTTTCACTAGTACGAAACAAAGAAAAAAAAATCGCACTTGATTCCGAGTTGCAGTTCGTTTGACCTCGCTGTCGGAACAGTCATCACTGTTCCTAAATCGGGTTGTCCCGACATTTTTGTCCATAACTCCCTCAGTTTTGGGAGGTTTTGGACGTGTAATATACCGTTGGAAGCGTCTTGAAAACGTCGAGACAACCTGATTTAGGAACAAAGATGACTGTTCCGACAGCATGGTCAAACGAACCGCAACTCTGAATCGAGTGCGGTTTTTTTTTCCCTGTTTTGTACTAGTGTTTGGGCCAGGGACGGATACCGACGAGGCTTTTGAGCCTGTTTCGGCGTTGGATACCGACCGTAGGCTTTGGGTCTGGAGTGTGGGTACATTTGACGACATGCAGGACGATCACCGTCATGTCGTACGCGACAGGTTCTCAGAACGGGCTGGGGCCATCTCCCTACCCGATTGGCGTCTCCGAAACCAAACTTGGATGAAAGAGAAGCGCCAGGAGACGCCGTCGTTCAACAATTGGTATGCATTCGAGCTTTTGCCCCAGCATTTGGAGGTGGAGGCACTTCAAACATGTGGGAGGTGGACCACGCAGCACGAGGCAGAGTTGCGCCCGGTTGAGGAGTATTGGCGCCAGCGTGTGGAGTTGGTCACTGCACTCAAGGAGAGTGCGGTTGCCCAACTCTCGACTTCCACTGAGGAGCCCAAGGAAGAGGAGAGTTTCCTTGGTGAGGACTCCAAAGGCAATGGTGTTGCCATTGTGGGCGAACGAGCTGACATGAGGGCCATGTCTCGTTTGGCCGTAGCCACACGTGCGACATTGGTGGCGGTTGGCAACCGGCCAGCCTTCGATCCTCTGGCGCAATTCATGGCGCATCTGGAGGTGGATTACGGGGGGTTTCGGCGCGATCAGATGCACCGCATCCAAGACTTCCGCTGTGAGAAGAAAGACACGCCATGCACCATGTACACACGGTTGGCGCGGTTGGCGGCGGAGGCTGGTGATGTCTTCACGGAGCGCCAACTTGTGAAGATTTTTATCTCCAAGCTCAACAAGCGGATGGTAGAGTTGATCAGTCCGCATTTGCTCTTCCGGTACCACGGCAACGCGACCTTAGCTCAGGCGTTCGCCGAGGTAGAAGCGCTTGACCGGGCGTTGGGTGTGAGCGAGGCCACAAACTTGGTCACGTCGCTCATGGATGCTCCGAAGCCCAAGAAGCTTGCTACGGCGACTGGTAGCTTGGTAGAAGCACAACCTGAAAAGGTTGTGCATTGTTGGGCTTGTGGAGAGGCCGGTCACACCAAGGGGGACCTCAATTGTCCGAAGAAGAAGGAGGCAGTGGCGAGGAAGGCCAAGCCCAAGACCGAGGCGGCCAAGCTTACGGAGAAGACTGGGGACAAGGAGAAGAAGCCTGTGACATGCTCTCACTGAGGCAAGCCTGGCCACAGTGATGAGAACTGCTTTTCTCTTCACCTGGAGAAGCGCCCATGATCTTCGGTTGTTGGATCAGATGCCGTGAGGTTACTTCAATCCGAATTGGCAGAGCTGAAGAAGCAGATGAGCGCAATGGCTTCTTTGGGGCAAGTGGCAGACACACGGCCTGTGGTGACGAGTCAGGGCTCATCTTTAGCCTTAGATCGCTACTTGTATGGCGCTTCGGGGGAGGTGGTGGCAGCGGTTGCCACTCGTGCTCAGACCATTACACAGGCGGTGGCACCCTCTTCCATTGTGCCGGGTAGTAGCGGTCGTTCACGCCATACGGGTTTGCCGGACCACATTGGTCAGTCCCGGCTACCTCTTTCGTTCAGCATCGCGGATGCGGCTACTTCTACTGCCGCTCCCACTTCGACTCCGGTCCCACCGGTTTCTTACAGTCCTGGAGATGTTGCACACACCTTGACATATAAGGTGTTGCAATTGTCGGTGTTTGCTGGTGTGGACTTTCTCACACTAGATTTTCAACCATCCGATATATTCCACTTGGCGGGTAGTTTGTTGGAAGACAAGGTGCCCATTCCATCGTTGGAGGTGTCACAGGCAGTGACCACTCCACCCACTAAGGAGGATTTGGTGGCAATGCGGGCCAAGTTGGCGGCGGAGGCTATTTCCGCGTTTGAGGCCAATGCCATTTCGACATCTATGGAGCAGTCGTCCGGGGATCGGGCCTTGATCTCTGCAGTGGCTTATTTGTCTGACGTTCGAGCTCGGTCGACACGGGAGCGACGCAGTGTGCGTCCAGGGGTGGTACGTTTGGTGAATGACGATGGAGTCATGGTGGTAGGCCATACGGATGGCAACTCCACTCGAGCTACCCCCCTACGTGTTATGTTGGATTCCGGGGCTCAGCTAGTGATGATTGGTAAGCAGCTAGCCTAGGATTTGGGTCTAGGTGCTTTGGACCTCGAGCCTTGTCCATTCACGATTGTTACATCGGTTGGGGGCACGGAGAAGGCCATGGGCCACACCCAACATCCGTAGCAGTTGATGTTTGGCGTGGGATTTGGTCCGTTGTTCTCCCATGTCTCCCTTCAGTGCGCTGTTATTGGCGCCACCAACTACAATATTTTGGTGGGCCAACAGGCACTATATCCACTTGGATTTGAGGTGGATAACTCGACAGAGGAGGCCTAGATTAGGCCAGGGTGGTCTGCCGGTGATGGCAGGAAGGAACTCATCCCCGTAGTCTTCGCAGCTAGCGCGGTGACTTCGACAACAGACGCTATGTTTGGGTGCAGTGCTCTGGCATCAGACTTGCCGTGTGCTTCTTCACTTTTGGAGGAGACATATGCATTTATGTCTGTGGTGGAGGATTCACGCGAGCACCCACCATTGGCAATCCCTGCCCGTCATTGCAAAGATCCGCTTCCACCGTGGAGGACACCGTTGGAGCTCACTTGTCATAGTGGAGAGATCGTGGATGCTCTTGATGCTCCACTGCCTTCAGTGGACTCTTCCACTCCGTTCTTGGCTCGTACTATTCAGTGGCGAACACCGGATGAAGGTATTACCCTTGTGGAGTTATTTGCCGGTATCGGTACGTGGCTCGCGGTTGTGTTGGAGGCCGGGCTCAAGGTACGACGGTATATCCACGTGGGTAGTGGCTTTGCAGCCAACCGTGCCGCTCACCATTACATTCAGCGTCTTCTGGCGTTGTATCTAGAGCAATTACCATCTTCTGCGATTCGAGGGTGTTTTGGCAAGTTGCCACGTGATGTGACGTTGATCAGTGAGGATGATCTTCGCCGGTTAGGTCACGTGGACTTGGTGATTGCTGGATGGCCTTGCCAACGCCATTCACGGATGGAGAAGCGGATGTGTGGGGATTATAGACCGGTCAATCGTAAGACCAAGTCGGATCGGTATCCCATGCCCACGCCAGAGGAGTTGTTTGATACGGTGGGACACGCCGGAGTATTTAGTACTCTGGATTTGTGGTCCGGTTACCACCAGTTACCATTGATGGTGGAAGACTGGGTGAAGACCGCGTTCTGGGGAGTTGATCTGGATGGGAGAGATCAGCTCTACCATTGGAAGTTTCTTCCATTTGGCCTCAAGAACGTACTCGCTGAGTTTCAGAGGGTGATGGACCGGGTGTTGACCGGTTTACCGTTTGCCCGATGCTATATTGATGATGTTATCATTTTTAGTAGCAGCCCACAAGAGCATGTGAGGCATCTTCAGGCGGTGTTTGAGAGGTTACGACAGTGGGGATTGCGCTTGCACCATGACAAGTACAAGTTCTTCCACGATCGATTGCCATATTTGGGACATATGATTGTTCCAGGAGGTCTTGGCATGCAGCAGGCGAAGGTTGACGCGCTGTAGAAGATCCCAGCCCCAATCGACGTGTTTCGACTCAGAGCTTTTCTTGGCCTTGCGAATTACTATCGCCGGTTTGTCAAGAACTTTAGCTTGATTGCCAAGCCGTTGACTATTTTTACAGGGAAGGATCAGCCATGGACTTAAGGATGGGAGCAGCAGTAGGCGTTTGCTACTTTGAAGCTGAAGCTCGGTTCAGCGCCTGTACTACGGCGTCCAGATGCTACACGGCCTTTCCACTTGCACACGGATTGGAGTGCGATAGAATTGGGAGCCGTGTTGACTCAAAAGGATAATGAGGGATGGGAGTACGTAGTCGCGTTTGCTTCTAGGAGCAACAACAACGCGGAGTCCAACTATTCGTCCTATGAGGGGGAGGCCTTGGCCGCGGTTTGGGCCATAGCTCATTTTATGCCCTACTTGTATGGGCAACGTTTTACTTTGGTGACCGACCACCAGCCTTTGAAGTGGCTCATGGAGTCTGACAAGCTTGCTAGGTGGGCTTTGTTGCTCCAGGAGTATCATTTTGAGGTTGTACACCGGGCGGGCATCACGAACTTGGATGCGGATGGTCTATCTCCCAATCGAAGTCCATCGGAGGAGGATTTGATTGGTGCGAGGTGGCATGGGGACTGTGACAGGGAGTCAGCCTCGGGGTGGCATGCAGCAGCCTACCTCACATTGATGTCCGGATCCACATCGGCGTTGCCTGATATGGCAGCGGATGAGGAACCGGACAAGGCCGAGGTTGTTAGCGACGTGTGGGAAGACGTTCTAGTTTTGCACAAGCTGCAACATGGCACACTTTCGTCCGCTCTTTCGGCCATGGAGCGCGATCGAGTTGGACACCGGATAGCGAGGTTCCGTTGGGAGAATGGCCTTCTATTTCGGTTGTGGCCGGATGGAACTAGGCACATAGTTCCCAGACCGGATCAGAGGGCTTTGTTGGTACGGCAGGTACACAAAGACCTTGGTCATTTTGGCGTCCGGCGGACTCATTCGATGTTGTGTAGCCAATATTGGTGGACCGGCATGTATCAGCAGGTTGCCACGTACGTTTCACGGTGTGAAGTCTGTGATCGAGTCAGATCCAACTTCAACACCTTGTCACCACAATTGCAGCCTTTGTCCATCATGGGTTTGGGCTACCGTTGGTCTCTGGATTTTTCCGGGCCACTTGTTGTTACCCCACGTGGAGCCAAATACGTGTTGGTGATGGTGGAGGACTTCAGCAAGTGGATTGAGCTTGTGGCACTACCACAGAACTTCTCGGAGTTGGCGGCCATGGCATTCCTTGACCGGGTGCTGGCTCGTTTTGGAGCCCCAGCTGAGGTGTTGACTGACCAAGGGCGTGAGTTCCTTGGTGCTTTCGAGGCTTTGTGCACCAAAACTTTGATTGACCACCGTACCACTTCTCGAGATCATCCAGAAGCAGACGGTTTGGCGGAGCGTGTGATTCAGACCGTCAAGCCTAGACTACGAAAGTATGGATTACTTCAGGGTGGCCACCGTGATTGGGATCTGATGATACCATGGATCGCCATGGGATATCGGTTTAGCCGGCAGGCCTCTTTGGCCACTTTCAGTTCGTATCAGTTGTTGTACGGACGGGAGCCAATTCTACCGAGTTCTGTACGGGAGAAGTTAGCTCCAGTGGTGGATTTGGATGATCCAGAGGTCTGGATCCAGTGTCTACGTGACCGAGCGGAGTTCTTCAAGTAGGCCATGTCTATGGCCATGGAAAATTCATCCATCGCTCAGCACCGCGACACGTTATGGTACGCTCGCATTCGCAGCGGCGCTTATCGACCTCAGTTGCAGCGTTTCTCCACTGGAGATTACGTTCATTTGCAGCGTGAGGCACCTACGACGTTGGACGTCAAGGCTGGGCGCACCATTCTTCGTGTGAAGGATGTGTTGCCTAGTGGCATCTTGTTGCTGGAAGGCAAAGATGGCCGTGAGTGTCGTGAGCACTCCAAAAACTACGCACCCTGCCATTTGCCCATTGATGGCTCCGTGCATCCTGAGTTGGCCGTTGTGCCACAGGGTCTTCCGTATTTTGTGTGTGGTGAGAAGAAGGGCACGGCTACTATGTTGCTTTGTGACCACTGCCAGCGTGGTTGGCATATGGCTTGCTTAACGCCGCCTCTTTCTACTCTATCGTCCGGGGATTGGACTTGCCCTCGTTGTCGGAGGTCTTCGAGTCACGTTTCACCCGATGAAACGGCTTGAATTCCTCGTGGACTTGGTAGTATGTGGTGCGTTGGTATCCAGTTGGAGTTTCCTAGTTTCAATTCAAGGATAAGCAACGTGGAGATTGACCAAGGGATTGGAAACAAAGTTGCCTAAGGCGATTAAAGATGGGGCTCACATTGCACCCGGCCTACCCTCTCTTTGTTACTTCTCCATATGCTTATTGATTTGGCAACGGGGGACATCTTCATCTAAATGCGTATAGTTGTTGCAGTGACATCACCGTGGGTTCAGTCTTGTTAGTGTTGTATCGTCCTAGCTGGATAGAGGGTCTCTTTATCCGCTAGGGGGGGCACTTGAGGGTGTATTACGTATATTTGTTTTAGTATATATTTTTCGTTTATTTGATGTTGGTTAGGACTTTCGATCTGTTGTGGTTATCGATCTTTCTTTACACGACAGCTGTCACAGGAAGTGGCATCGAGGGCCTCTCCGTATCGTAGTTTTAGCGTAGATTAGTTTGTTACTAGTCTACGTGTGTTTAGGGACATATGGCGGCGCACTCTATTCATCCGTGGATGAGTTTCATCCACTTAGGGTTCCGCATGTGTGCGTATAGCGCTGCACTTGTCCTTGACTTGACGTCTTTGTCAAGTCAAGCTTTGTGAGTAAGGTTAGAGAGTGATCAGTGAGTTCTTTGCTTGTAAAGTGATGGTTTATCATTAGTGAAAGCTCTGCATTCTCTACTTTAGTTGCACTCGTTGATTCTCCCCTTGTGGAGTGAGTGTCGCTTGACTTCTTGTGGAAAATACATGTGATTCCTTGAGGGTGTATTACGTATACTTGTTCTAGTATATGTTTTTCGTTTATTTGATGTTAGTTAAGACTCTCGATCTGTTGTGGTTATCGATCTTTCTTTACACGACAGCTTGTAATACCGTCAACAATATTATAATTTTTTTTTGTGTTAGAGCATAATTATTTTTTCATATTATAATTCAATTTGAATTAAAATATTTGATTTAGAGTTACATGTGTGTTCTAAAAAAAAATGACATATTTTTTTTATTGTTTTGAGGTGACCTATCCTCCCATTTCCAATGGTTGTGAATCCGAATATGTATTAAAATCTAATTATGCTATTACGGTTTATGAGATATAGGTAGTTTGACTATCTAAAATTGAGTTGATTTTTTTGATGTACGAGGTATTTGAACTTTTAGAGATAACCTTTCCTCCCATAATAGGGCATTGTGAATCTAGTGATGTATTTTGTTTGTTCAAAAAATGTACAGATTGAATGTTATTGACGGATTTCTGGTTGTGCTAGGTTTAGAGTTTAAAGAGTCTTTTTTATGGAATTTAGATATTTTCGAGGGTTGTGATTCCGAAAATGTAATTTGGATTTAAGGCTCTTCCTTCAGAGGTCACTGAAGGAGTGATTTGATGTGAAATTATCTACTTTTTATACTGAGATAGAATCTGGTGGTTGTGATTCAGCAGGTGCGGCGGATTTTGTCAAAGAATACGAATATCTTGAATTGCCGTCTTATTTTCTTTACAAGATTAATAGAATTGATCTGCAAATAAGCGCTTTCATCTCATTAAGTAAGTGTCATGTTTTATTACTAGCTGTGGTGTGGGTGTGCACAAACAAGCCAATATCCAAGCAAATTCCATACTTGCATGTTGAGCAGCCCGCCATTGTAAAATTTGAATGTGTGTTTCTTTGTGCAGGAAATAAAATAAAGCATGGATATAAGTTATTATTGGGTGTGCAATCTGCTAATTTAACTATGGAGGGCGGTAGTTCTGGTATGCATATTTGTAATTTCCATAATATATTTTTTTCAAATAGTGATAGAATTTGACAAAAAAGAATTGATGTATTTGTTTGTAGTTATTGTCGACTTTTAAGTCGATTGAATATTGATAATATGGTGTATATAATGTTTTATCTTTAAGGGTTGTTACCGAAGACAAGAACATGTACGTTGCAAACAATTTTGAATTATAATGTTGGGATTTACGATTTAAATTTTTGTGAACAAATTATAATTGAAGTGACTTTTAAGTATTGGATGATTGCATTGTAAAGAAAAAATTGGAATATTTATTTTTTAATCTATATGTGCTGGAAATTGGATATGATTCGGAATCATATTCTGAGCGTATATACCCACCTAGGCAGTGTCGAAGAGAAGCATCGAGTGTAGTTGAAGAATGAGTTAGATCAGGTTCATAACGAGTTTCAAACTCAACTCGCAAACATTCGAAGCCAAAATGATGCAAAAATCAATGGCTTAATGAAAGAAATTCACAATTTGAAACGCTCATTGAAAACAGAAACAACGGTAAGTATATTTAATTTAAATTTATATGATTCATTTAGTTCATCATTTGAGATTTCTAATACTTAGAGCCTAATATTTAGAAAGATGTCGCTCTGGTGATGAATACATGAGGAATTTCCTAAAAGGCCAAAGTGATGTGGACAACATTCTTTCAACAACATTTAAGGCGTGGTTTGACGCAAAAAAAACTCAAAACCTATAGTAAGAGGGGACCGGAATGCGCAACATTGTTGTATAGATCTCTACACCATACAACAAAGTATTACACCGGGTGTAATCTTGTAGTTAGGAATGCGCGTCAACTAAGAGGGATGTGCGCCAAATTTTTTTGTCACATAGATTCAGGCTTTAAGAGTCCCACGGTCTTGAAATTTTTGTCATCCAATAGTTTATGAGGAAATTATAGAGCGATAAAGTTCTGAGCTAAAACTTCATCCGCGGTTATCTACTTGAGTTTAAGTCTGATCATCAAGTGTAATATAATTTTGGAAAGCTATTAGAATTTCCTACTCTGTGATGTTATAATTTTTTCAAAAATACGTCTCATGAAAAAGTCAGATTCAAAAGGATTTGAAACCAGATTTAAGAAGGAAAACAAAGGGTTTAGGGTATAAAAACTACAGGCTTTATCTTCCATTAGAAGATATAACACGATTTCAATTTTTTTCGTCATTTTTGATTGCGAGGCACTTAAAATTGTCCACAACCTATAATCTTTTCTAAACTTCCTACAATGTTAATGAATTCGTCATCTTTCGATCTAACTGAGAAATAGTAAAACTAAATCAAAAGATTAGTGATGTCAAGCATTGGGCTTCATCCTCCTCGAAAAGATAACACCTCCTAGTGTAAATGCTTCCATGTTCAAACGACCATATCTAACTCAACTCATATCGGTTCAAGGATTGTAATATAGTTTTAGAGAGCTCTTATAAATGGACTCTGTTCTAACGTTAAATTTTTTTCCAAAAAATTATTCTCATACAAAGTTGAAATCATGTGCAATCCAAGTTACACATTCTGAGCAAACGAAGTTTCCTAGGTTCAAGAGATAGGTCATATTCTCGAGTAGAAGCTAGTGCCCTTTCGAGATAATTGTTTGAACTTTGATATTCATCTTCATATAACTATTTAAGTTTACGTTGTTTCTGGGCGTGTAATATCGTTTTAGAAAGCTCTTGAAACTGTCTGTATGGCGGCATTCAAATCTTTTCAAATTTTCATCTTGTATTTGGTTCAGAATCCTCTTCAATCTAAATCCATGAGCCAAAAAGGGTTCTAATTTATTTTTAGGATCTTCTCAAGTCTATTTTTTTATGATTCTTAAATAATGTAGTACCTCGGATAATTATTGATAGATCAATTAGAATGCTACATTTTTTACCTAATCGATCAAGGATTTGAAAATCTTTTGTCTCCATACTTTAGAATTTGCAACAGTAAACCTACGTTTTGGGGTGATTATTTGGTCTTGGGGTTTAGGATTTTTATGAAGTAGATAATTTAATGTTTTGGGGTGGTTGGTTTAGTGTAGCAAAAAACTCTTCTGAGGGAGAAGTTTCGAGTCCATGGTTAATAAGAAATGATGAAGCAATTTCAGCCATGCTCGACTCCAAATTCATTCTAGATTACGGTGGAGTAGAAGTTATTTTGAATTATCCCTCATCCAACGATTAGAGTTCAAGAAAGAGTTTTAGGGTTCTCCACAAAGGGTTTAAGGGTTTATGATTTTAGTTATAAGTTATACATTCCACGGTCCAAGAAAATTATTGTCAACCACCACATAATATGTGTTTAGGGTTTCTGATTTATTGTAGGTGCAGATCGGGGTCTAGAGTCTAGGGTAGCAGAAGTTTCCATTCTCGAAGTTTGGGGTGTAGGGTTCAGAGGGCTTGAAAGTTTGGGGAATTTATCCTCGACTCGAGAATAAGGTAACTAACGACTTAAAAGTTCTCCTCAAAGAGTAAGAGGGTAAGAGGTATAGGGTTTAGGATACATATCCTCGATTCGAGAATGCTTCGAGGATGCTGGCATACCTCATCTGAAGTGGAATGATGTCTTCCGATCCAGAGCAAGTGACTTCAACAAAGTTATTCCATTCCAGATGCAGAATGATCACCGGCCCAAAAAGTCGATGGCTTCTTCAACAGAATATGCAAGTTTCACAACTCACCATTCCCTCCCAAAAAATTGCCATCGATCACTTCCTTCAAAAATGAGAAGGCCAAGCAAATGTTCCATCTCCGACGCTAAAAATGCCATCGAATCCATAAAATCTAGGGGCTGTGATCGATGTTGGGATAACATGTGACCACCCACATAAGACATCATTTCATTTTCGAGTTCCTACAATTCCCAAGGCATAACAAGCACATTGCAACGAAAACACAAGGGTTCTAAAATGCTTCGTACCTTAGCTTTCTCTCTCTCATAATTTTTTGAATGAGAGCATCTACCACGTCGATTGCATGTAATAATAATCATGTCATCATGTATGGTTGTGCAAAAGATATCTTGAGCATACAGAGACCCAAACCACTCGCATCAGTGGTAAGAATTTTCATGCTCTACACATGCAATCCTTTGCAATTCGACACAGCCCAAAAATGCAAAGCGCAATCTCCTCTCAATCTCCTATTTGCCCCTACTACATCAAATGGTTCTTCTCTAAAGCTATGAAAAATCAACGAGTAATGGAAATCATCAAACGAATACCTTCCAGGATGATCACATGCACGTACTCAACCCAACAATTCTCAAATAATTGCACATTGCCCCTCAACTTTGAAAGTAATAAATTTCTAGTATTATCTTTCATTTGTAACCTACATCCACGGCTCATCCAAGCATTAACCAAACCGTTCAACATTGGAATCCAAAACAACAATCCAAAGCTCCATGGATCCTTTTCTGATAGGATCAAACAAAAGTCATGACGCAATCTTCAGCTAAAAAATAACAGAAACATCCTCACCTCGTGGTCCAAGGCGATTCTTTTGTCCACGGCGTGGGATTTAGTTCGTGAGTACATGACTCGATCGTTAGATCTCCCTACGTCCGATGTGCATGGCTCAATTCCTACATAGGGCTCTGCTCATAATCTGCAACGAAGGCCAAGAACCTCGGAATTTGAGAAATCAACCCACGGTGTCCCATTCCAGTCCCACAGTTCTTTTTTTCGCGTCAATAGAAATATGGTTATCCTCGAGTCGGGGATAACTCCAAGTTCCAAAGATCGTGATACATAATATCAAGTCGAGGCTTACAATCATTGTCCACCACAACATGGCTTGCGGTTTGAAAAGTCTTCTTTGACGAGAGGATAATTCCACATTTCCAAGTTGTCCGTGGCCGATGGACTATTTCTCTAGCACTAATCTCCAACAAAGTTGTGGATAAGCAAAGTTTCTCCTTGGTTTAGGATAGTCCTCGGTTACTATGGTCCTAGATAATCATGAATAAGACATGAAAATTACACTAGGTTTAGGGTATCGGAGAAATGTAGAGACCTATAGCTAATCCGCTCTCCTAATCTACGAGTCAAAGCACCCCAATCGTCAACATTGAAAAGTGAAGAAGGTCTAGGCCACTTGCACACGACCTATTGATCCTCCTAAGAATGCCGACGAGGGCATGCTCATCACCCGGATTCTCCATCCACGCTTGTAGTCGCCTGACGTGCACGCAAATCATACCATCAAATCTAATAACAAGTTGACATATAGAGACCTCAATGTATAGAAGCGTCATGATCCACAAACAATGCGATCTAGAGATACGCGGTTTGTCAAAGACACGCTGCATGATACCAATGAAGCGAATTTTTTATTTCTTTGATCATGGCCTACAGAGTTCAGGGTCGCACGTCATGCAATCTTCGACCCCCAATTAAGTCCACGGTATCTACGTTATGCTCATGTCCATGATGATTCAAGGTCAATAAAGGGCAACTCAAAGCAACCAATAACTTAGGGAATTCGGAGCTACTCTAAACGGATCAAACTTTCGGCACGCAAGAACAAACAAAGACTTCGTCGGCTCTCGAACAATCATAGGTACTAGAATCACCCAAAAGCAGGGAGACAAGGATAACCCCACTACCTCCAGGAAGCCAGCCATCCTCCCATCATGAATCACTCTTTCATTCATGGATAGTTTTCTTCGACTTAAGGATAACTCCACCAGGACTATCCATGTAGAAATGCGTAAATGCAAGAGTAGGTGCACTGCCCACCGTTTTCTTTATGAGCCGCTGCAGGGTGGTGGAGATACACCAGTCTTCGGTGCCTTGGAAGATGTGGCAGGGAGCGTGGAACACTTGCGGCACATCTAAGAGCGCGAATCCCCAGTTGCCGGTGATGAGTTGCAGGTCTTGCGCCATGCCATAGCCGCCCTGCTTCATCGACTCCAGATTATCTCTGCAGTTGAAATACACCCGTGTCAAAACCTCTAGAAAATATCCCTTCTCCTCCCCTTGGTGGAGCGGATCTCACCTGTACATGAGACTATTCACAAAGACAGGGTTGTACATATTTCCGGAAGTCATCTCTTTGCCCCCCTACTATCGTCGATAAGTGCAAGGTCACGGGTTTTTAACTCCAATTCAAATGTTAATAACTCATATTTTTGGAGTCATCCTAGACTCGAAGATACGACGAGATCATCCATGGCGTTATCCGAAAGCTATGTGTGAATTAGACCGTATGTTTGGAGTGCTCCAAGACTCTATGTTATCCACGGTCAAAGAAAACCCAATGTAGGCCTGATTATCATCCACATGGGGATCTCTCCAAACCTCAAAGTTAGTCCGCATTGACGAATAACCTCAGGTTTGGGCTAGTATCTTCAAGTGGAGGATAACCCAATGTTTCGGAACTTGTCCTCCGTCCAAGAAAGAGATGATACCCACGAGGATATCGAATCAATCATTGGTATTCCCGATATATCTAGCCATTCCAACATGCCGCCTCAAGTACCCACATGCAACCAAAACACCCAACCTTTCAGCGGAAAGAAATAGTCGCACTGCAAGAAAAATCAATTCACGTACCACTGCACAAAGGAGGAGGTCCATGTAAGCATTGACAGATCCACCACCCATCTCCACTCGCTTGATAGAAGCTGCGAGGCAGTAAATGCGATTGGAGGGGATTCTTTCCCCATACAAATCCATCCCTCCATCTCACCACCTCCTCTCAATGGCACGGTCTCACGGTCACAACAACCACATTGGAAGGAATATTAAAGACATCATTACGTCAAATATTGCAAATTGAATTCCAATCTCTCCGGTCTACAGAAGTTGGCCCGGATCAAGTTCTTGCCATATCCATCGGCACGAACGGCCGAGGGAGCAGGCGAGAAAAATTTCCAACATCATCATGCACACTCAAGGTTTTAGGGTCGAACATCATTTCTAGCGACTCCATGGACTGGTTCCCAAAACTAACGTATTTGAGGCACCTCACCAGCCCCAACAAATGTAATCATTGAGGCTCTGTAGCCAGACCGTGGATTCGCCATGAACACCTACTCCTCCCACTTTCATATCAATCCATGCACAAAATTCGGTGTAGGCACCTCAAATCAACATCATTGTGAGATGGCGTCCCGTAGAATTCAACAGAGTCTCGGGTTCAGTCCGATGTATAACGCAAGGTATTACCGACCTCATTGCGCAACGATGAGGTGAGATCTTCTGAATGATGAAATTGTTTCACAAGGGAATCCGACGAATCAAAGTTAATATTTCAAACCTAGAGCTCACGGGGCTCAATAATACCTCAGCATCGAGATTTTGTCCTACCGACACAATCCGAAGACAAATGCATCTTCTCGAGGCGCACTCCCCGGCCCCATCCACTGAATATTAACGCGCTGTCCAACGTGCTATCCGGGCGAGAAATCAGAGCGCTACTAGAATCAGAATCTGTATGAGTTCAATCGCAATGCCCAGGGGCCGTACAAAGTGGCCTCAGACAGGTTGGTATGCCCAGAACCAGCTCATAATGCCACGACTTGCGATTATGAAAATCTCCTCCCCGGCTGCACATAGAGACACAAAAAAATATCAAACTCTCTCCAATCCTGCTATTGAACCGAATGCGACATGCCAGAACATTTGAAACTTCTCCTCACATCCACCTTCCCCTTGTACAATGCCCACCAAGAAACCCCAGGCAATCGAGCCGGAGTATACAGAATGGCCGAGAATAGAACCTGCGCCAATTCTCCAAGAGACTTGCCAACAGGTGGGAGCGACCGAATCTCCATCTCCAAAGTTCGGTCCAGGATAGATCATACCACATAGTTCAAGGCTTAGGATTCGAAAGTTTGTGGTTTGAAAGTTAGTGCCACCCAAAGTAAAAAACGGGGACCCTGGAGACTGGGCGGCTCCATGTCTTCAGTGTGAAAGGGCATTTTATCCCAAATCAAAAATCTTCACACATTGTCGGGCAACCGGAGAAAGAAACTTCATCTTTCCTATATTGAACCCGGAGGTCTTCATGTCTTTCACTTTTCATTTTTTCCAACAACAGTAGGTGGTGAAAACCTCCTTCTCGACCATTTCCATTATCAATCGGAAACATACAAAATTTGCAATAAATTAAAACGTGAAATGGCAATTTTTGAACCTCCTCTCCTTGCATACTCGTTTTGAATATGCTACACCCCATTTCTACCTCTAAAAATTGGTTCAAGGAAATAACATCATGCTAGAGACAACGGTGAAAGATTGAAACATTGTACAATGCAAAAATTTGATAAAGGCTGAAGTCAAAGTCAGCCAATCTACTCAATGCAGTTCAAAAAAAGAACCATTACTTTGACTTTGAACACCATAATCTATCACTCTGACCGGCGGATCGCAACCAAGAAAAATATGGCACGTTTGTGTAGAAGTCTACTCTAAGATCTTACGGTTGAGAATCCAAATTTTACATATAGATATGATTTTCATGCCTCTTCTCGAGAGTGGCCTAGGTCCTTTGGAAGTCAACATCTCGGCGGAGGTTCATGTTTCCTTATATTTAAGTGCCTCTTCCTATGAGCTACAAGTCGTGTCACCTAGAAAATTCCAGGCTATAGTTCTGAAACGGTTTAGGATTCGGTTTCAATTCAGGGGTTGGACAATGACAATACATAGCAATCCGACTACATTCAACACGCATACGGACTCATCCACACGAAACTCGGATTTGATCATCTTGCACGCCCACGGCCCGCAGCAATCAGAAAAAAAAACCAGAAACAATAGACTCCACCTCCAACTCCCAGGTTTAGGCACAATTTTCATCCAGGCACGGGCCACGGCGCTTTATGCCTCCTTCATTTCCCGAGGAAGCTGGCATGGTAATCGAACCGATGCGCCTATAATACAACCGCCGCACTAGTGCTATACACAAACATCGAAGGCGCAAAGACATGGTCAGCAACGAAGGGGTACAAAACGTAGAACCAAACCACTCCGGAAACTCAAAAACAATGCAGGACAATAGAAGCCTCGTCTCCGTACAATCTCACCTCCTAATCCCGTCCATGATTTCTCCGGAGCTCTGGTCTGTCTGCGTTTGTGTTCGATGCGTTCATGTCCGGCACAGAAAGCTATACATGGGGTGGGATTTTGTCTGCTCATGGCGGATGAAATAGAAAGATTGCTTACCCGGAGACAAACGGCTTAGCGATGCCGCGTTCAAGGTTCAAGGTCAAAGTAGATGTCAAAGCTCACGAATAACATCGAGGACGTTGTGTACACCATTCACACGGTTCAGGGACATACCTGTGCATAGCAATGATTGTGGATCTCCGACTCCGTTACTAGGCACAGAAGCTCCCGATGGGGGGAGCACGGCAAAGGAGGAGGTTCACAAAGGTCCTTGCGTCACTTGTAAAATAAAGAATGATGTTCGTTCCCATTCTACTCAAAAATTCTACTCCAATCGTGGACGAGAAGGCCCCCAGGATGGGAGGTATTTATGACGACTTTGGACTCATAAGATCTCACTATCCTGACACTTGTCCAATAGATCGTCACGGCTTTAGGGTACTAGGTAACATGGACGAGGCTATCGTGTGAGCGGTGAGCGGTGAGCAGTTAGATTTGGATATTTAAGATCAAAAATAATTTAGACGTAGATGAAGATTTAGAAAATATGAAATTTTCAAAATATTTTATTATTTATAGTACAATTTGGGACCTATAACCGTGGAATATTACTCCATAGAAACTGCTGAAAATTCATTTTGAAGATGTGTTTTGTCATGGGGTAAGTTGAAAAAATGAGTAAAACTGCAACTACTCTCGTAGATTCTATAAAAGGGAATTTGTTGTCTTTTAGATTCTCTAAGCGCGATGCACTTATAGTGGAGTTTAGGTAGTTAGATTATGAGGAATACTTTGATTGATACTTTGAAAACCAGAAGAAATGTGATACTGCAAACTTGAGAAGTGGCCCTTTTAGTCTGACTACTGAATAAATAAATCAAGTGCCGGTTACAAGGATTACTTTATAGAAACTATCAAATCTACGAGTGTAGGTGGTTCAACAACCCACTCTCAAGGACTCGTTTCACTTCATTGAAGCTAAAACTAGCTGCGTGCATGAATGTATCAGACTCTGAATCCAAACCACAAATGAGTGTAAATACATAATAGAAGTGCTTACAATTGGCCCACTGACCACGCTTTGCAATTGCTTTTGTCGCCATCTCCTTGAAATTTGGGCAGATGCATGAAGGTAGCTGCAATATTGTCAAGAAATACTACTACACCTTTGGAGGTGCGCCCGAATCCAATGAGACGATGCATTCAAGGGCAGGGGCAGGAAGCATGCATAACTTGCAAACACTTCCTTTCAATGATAAGGCTCATGCACAATTGTTTGCATGCTTGGTGGACGGGGCCTTTTTGTTGCGCCGAATATTTTTCCCTGATGTGTGGGTGGGATAATTGTCTGGATATGCCGGAGTCGTGTAAGCTCATAAGTCCACAGAAATTGGTTGGTCCTGAAAGAGCCTTGCTGGCAAAATCTCCTTCCGTTGGGGTAGTCTAAAGCCTGCATTCTCCAAGGAGAGTATCTTTTTGCGAGATAAACTGGTCCCCAACTTAATCGGCCTTACCTTTGGAACCTCTCGTCTTATCATCACCCACTTGCGACGAGTGCCCTTCACGCATCTTTCAATGTCGTCATTGCAGAAGAAGAACTGCATAGACTCCTTCCTATTCTTCTTGTAGTTGTCCATTATACTAGTGTAGGTAGGAGCAGCAATGCTCTTCCCGTCTTGTACAATCCGAGCTATGCACTTCTTCTTAGCGATGGCTTGTTGAGCAAAGCATGCTTTGGCGGATGTCTTCGGAAGGCGTGCCATGTACCAGTCGGAAGGGTCGCATGTAGTCTCCTCCACAGTAGTGACGTGGTGGCGATCGATTTGATGAGTGGGTTGGTGTGGTTCAAAGACTAGCTCCTCCCGATCAGAAGGTGTAGAGGAATGAAGGGGTGGAAGGTTGTGGTCATTGTCATTGAGCACTAATCTGGTTTGGATGCACGGTCTTGACATGCTAATCTTGTCAGGCCTATGAGACTCATATTCAGAACCAAAAGCTGTATCTGGCTTTCATTTAAGAGAAACAAATACCTCTTCCCCTTCAAGGTGAGGCGTTCTAGTGCACAACACGTCGGCGTCAGGCATCTTCAAGAACGCTTCGTGGAATGGTTTCGAGTTTCCAGTTTGAGCCGATAACCTCTGAGCAGTTCTCAGCTTGAGTTCCTCCTTTGACGGACGAGTACCACAACGCTCTCCTCTGAGGAACTAGTAATATGCTACGCACTGCATGAAGTCTCGAACAAAGTCGTCCACGGTTGCCACATACAGGTCGCTCCCTCGATCGCCGGATTGTTGTTTCCACTTGTTATGGATCAATTCTGCAAGGTTACATGATGGCATTTTTGAAAGTTCGTCTTGAATGAGATCCTGCACTTGTAAAATGGTGTCAAATTAGCCTTATCTGAGGAATCGAATAATGATTGGAGGCAATGTAGATTATAAAGAATAGGTAGAGGAAGGTAGAGGAATTACTAGCTGCATAAAGCCACCCCACTGCCGATAACGAAAGTGCGAGAAGGCGAGCCAAAGCTCTAGTCGAGGAAGGTCTTGTTCAGATGCAGCACCGGATGACATCCACCACACTCGGATAGCAAGATATTTAGTATCGGCCTTTGCTATAGACTTGGCATCCTTGTATTGCTGGCACAGTTTTCGATGTTGAGCTTGGAGGACCTGACGGATGTCAACAGGGTTGTCTACATAGACGGACAGGGGCCCAAAGACAGCGGACGGACGGATAGTCGGATAGTTGGACAGGACGGACAGCACCCTTATCAGACAGATGCCTAGAATATTCCAGAGAATATGCCCCAAATCTATTGGAATATATCCGAATATTCTAGAATATTCTCTACCGGACGGACAACAGCCTCTATCGGATAGACAACCGGACGAACGGACACTACCGGACGGACGGACGTCGGAACAACCCTGGATGTCAGCCTTGGTATGCTTTTCCAGAGATTGTATCCAGTGAAAAAGTCTTTTATCTATCCACCATTTTCTCACTCGCATCTCCACTTCCGTAGATGATGCGAACAACCTTCCAATTAGCCCGGGCGTTGTCGGCCATGAATCCCTTGAAATTGTCTTGATAGGAGTTTTTGGGAGAGTTGGGCATTGAGTGTGTTGTGATTTAGTGTTTCTTGGTGCCATAGTATTTCTAGTGATGTAGGGGTCGCCAAGAGTGGGATGAAGACTGAATGAGCTCCGAAATTTCTAGTGAGGGGGGGTGAGACTTAGTTTCAAACAACAAGATTGTGGACACCAAGAGGTGGCTGACCTTGGTGAGAGCTCACCACACGTCTTAGTTTGAAAGGAAGGGAAGGCTGGGAAGCAGACTTTGTTGGAAAGAGCTCACAAAACTTTTAGATCTGGGGTTTGTGGAGTGTATGGAGGACAAGATCTTAGATCTATTGTGTGCGTTTACTGAGAAGCATGGGAGCAAGTGTTGGCACATAGATCTAAATTAGTCTCTTGCAAGAAGATCTACCCCAGATCTGATAGTTGGTTACTAGATCTGTAGACCTCCCTGTTAGTCGTCACACCTCCCAAACCAGTTATTCACTTTACATCATTGCAAGACAAGCCATACAAGCAGCAATAACGCATCCACAACCTTGGTGAACGACACATCAGCAGAAGCATGCAACAACACCACATCAACAGTCGTAGACAGCAAACACACAAACAACTCAGCCATATCAATAAACTTTCTCAAACACTTGTATTTCATTTTCTTGTATTAACACACTAGATCTACAACTTACACAACATTAACAAAATAGTATTTGAATTACAAGTTTCTTAGTACTATAACCTAACAAACAACTTAGACCACCAGTAGTGATTATACTAGTCTAAACTAACTAAGTTAACCTAACCCTAGATCACAAAAAACCCTGAGCACACACATAGAGAATTGCGCATCCATAGTATTGCTCGGAAGCGCTGCACATTTTTCTGGAAATCTACAAGTATATAGGACACCCCATGAGTATAAGCCCACAGCTCGGATCAGCAACAACACCCGACCCAAGGACTGAAAGAAGAAGGTGGCCAACTCTTGATTATTGCCCTCAAGAAAGCTGGACCTCTGAGACAAGGCCACCCAAAAGCTGTGAACCCCGCCAACTGCAGAAGACGACACTTGTGGAGGTGATCCACCCGGGAGATACAATCCACTCCACCTGTAGGGACGACACAACCTAGTTAGCATCACCTCAACAAGTAATAGAAACCCTGAATTCGCGTCAACACAGCCAAAATCTTCAACGAACATCAACAGAAGAAGTATCGACACACAAAAGATCCTACGCGGCACTCAACACGAGCAACACACACAGACCATACAAGAAGACGGGACCGACACACAGAGAAGGAGAAAAGACGAATACATCAAGAAGAAAAAAGACTGGACCTATACACATGACGACGGAGCCTGCACACAGGAAAGGAGAAGAAGACGAGACCCATACACAGGACGACGGGACCTACACATAGGAAAAGAGAGAAGACAAACATATCAAAGGCGAAAACGACAGGATCTGAACACAAGGAGCACACATTACAAGACGATAGGACCTGTACACAACAAGACAAGCATTCAGCACAAGGGAGACTCGCATCAAAAACATCGACTGCAGGAACTTGCAAGGCAACACCAACAGATCCTGCAAGGCACTTCCAATACGAGCAAGAAGACCCAGACCATACAAGACGACAAAACATGACCTGCCTATAATGGCTGGCGGTATGTTTGTATGTGCAGGGTTGTTCGGCCGTCCGTCCGTCCGGTAGTGTCCGTCTGTCCGGTAGAGGTTGTTGTCTGCCCGATAAGGGTCAACTCTAGTTTGACCATGACTCGAGGTAAATCAATTTATCCACTGCCACGTAGGCGACTACGTGGCTGACACGTCGTCAACAGGGTCGCACGCGTGCAGACAAGGGGGCGGGCGCGTACGGAGATGGGCCGGGCGCATACTGAAGAAGCGAGGCGCGTGCGGATATGGGCCGGGCGCGCACTGAAGGGGCCGGGCGCATACAGGGGAGGACCAGGCGCATACCGTGTTGGGCCGGGCGCGTACAGGGGTGGACCGGGCGTGTACTGTGAGGGGCTGGGCGCATGGAGGGAGGACCGTGCGCGTACCGCAAGTGTCCGGGTGCGCGCGGTGAAGGGCCGGGCGCATACTTGGAGGGGCTGGCACGTCCGGCCAAGGTCGCGCGCGTTCGTGGGGGAGGACTGGGCGCGTTCGAGGAGGGGGTTGGGATTGGCACGTGGTCTTTGGGGTCGCGCGAGTACGGGTATTGAATTCAGGGGTCGCGCGCGCTCTCTCACTTCTTAACATCCATGAGCTTCATGTCGCAATGTGTATGAAAAATGTTAATCTTTTATTTATCACGAGATGGGCAAAAAACACCGTTACATCACAATGCTAGTACGTATTGCAAAATGATCAACAATTGAAACCTTCACTATCAATACGCTAAGTCAAAATATCTATATCTCATAGTGGAAGCAAGCGTCCGGAACTTCAAAGTTGAATGGTTTAGCCATTAGCTCGTCAACCACTTTGCAGAGTATTGGACGTTTGAGGGGATCTCGCTCCAGTAATTTCTCGATCTTCACTTGAAAAGCTGCGTAGTTGACGGTAGATTTGAAGAATGTTGAGTCAGATTCTTTCTCCCAAATCGCTCTAGCCATCCACCCAACAGAGTACGAATCGGCAAGCTAGGTGTATTGGTGACGCCGCTGCATCACATCCAATGCCGTTTTCGAATCTTGTGGGCCGAATTTGTAAAACAACTCTGGAGCTACCCAATGTCGTCTACGGCGTTGATTGTCCAGCTCCGTGTCTGTCCGAAATCCATATTTTGATGGCTCTTCGTGTGATACTCGGCTCGCAATTCCCCAATCACAAACGCCTATGAAGACGGATCATGGTTTCTCTGGGAGGAAAGTGGAGAAGCACGTTTGTGAGAGCGATGTCATTGTGAATGACATTTGCCTTGTGGACTTGGGCCATGGTGAACATCAAAGCCCAGGCAAGTCGTGCTCTATTCTTCCGGAAGGCTAAGATTTGTGTTGTATCCTCCGCCGAAATATATGGAGTTGAAAGGATTGAGTTGCTCGAAGCCGCCGGATTTGCCTTTGAATCGACGGTTTTAAAATGGGCCCAGCTACCACCATTCCACCACAATGTGTACGCCTCCATATTCTTTGTATTCACCGCCCAAAACTTTATAACTCCTGGGTGTGCAACATGACATATCATGGCCTCGTGAGACCGTTGTCTAAATTTCTCCTTCGGATGAGATGCCGTTGGCATTTTCCCGGCAAACTCCATGTATGCCGAAATGGCTCGCACACCCACGATGTGGACCTTCCAAACCTTTCCGTATCCACCAACGGCGTCATATCCGGAAAGTCCATAAACTCCGATATCTTCTGGAAGAAATTGCACGCTGTGCAACATATGCGCCTCCATGGCTGACTTCATCGCTTGTTCATTCCAAGGCATACCTCTCGTACGAGAGCTTGAAAACCTACCGATGGTGGTCTTCATACCTTTGAGGAACTTGCGGAGTTCCAAGTCTCGTGGCTGATGCTGGCCCCCACGAGGTTTTTTTACCTCACAATCAAATACATGCGATGCATTACTCGTACATTGAGTGATTACTCTCTCCATGAATGAGGCATAGTGATACATGCCATATGCATCCTTGAACAATTCAGAACTCTCCAGAGCGCGCTCGAATTTCGACTGGAGGTCGGCCTATAAGCACATGATTCCTGGCTCTCCCTTCTCCAAATAAACTTGACAGAATCGCACCACGTCAGTTTCACACCATCAACGGTAGTATTGTATTGCCACACCTCGAAGAAATGCGGTATACTCCTTTGGTGGATAACCGGCATCCTTCTCGTGCGCAGACATTTTTTGTTTCGCCCTCTCCGACGGTGCCTTCGGTGCATCGAAAGGATTGCGGCTCGACTCCGCAACGCTAGTAGGTGGAAGCTCCGATGCATCTGGAGCATCTAAATCAACATACGCGGGCTGCTTCCTAGTATTACAATCAGTGGCCATTGCAATAATCACAACCCTACACAAGCTATAATTTTATAAAAAAAGTCAAAATCTCCCCCGTACCCAATGTGTGGTGGCCCCCTCTTAGTTCCTAGCAAAGAATGAATAGTACTAGGACAAGAAGCCACTTGAGAGGAGCCTATGTGATTGATATTAGAATCTGTTCCATTTATAGTGAAATGGAAAACCCTAGCCTCGCATGCTCGTCTGCATGCGCCTGACCAAGACGCCACGCGCCCGGCCCTCCAGAGAACGCGCCCGGCCTTCCAGCGAACGCGTCCGGCCCTCCAGCGTACGCACCTGGCCCGTAACCGAATAGAGCCTGTTCCCCCACGAATGGAGCATGTTCTCGCACGGATAGAGCCCGTTCT